>MU724374.1:21989-46705 GCA_026770625.1 Nicotiana glauca | reverse complement strand
AATAAAACCATTCTCGAGCGTCATTCACTCTTACACAACTGTAAATTATCTGACTTAACGAACAGAACTACTCGTGTCTTATTAGCACTCTGACATCGCCGAACATGATCTCATACCAATACAAACAACCATCTTCCTTCTCTATACACTGAGCATTCTTTATCTACAACAGCTCAAGACAAGCTAATATTTTCTCACACCTACGAAGCACCATGTAACCTTTGTCAAAATTTTGCTTTACTCGTGCCATCCTCGGATCAATTTCNCACAGCCATTTAGTCTTCCTGAGTCTGAACTCATATCGCCACACGTAATGTACTTCACTTCTTAACTAGGAGATACAAAAATATTCTTTACGTGCCCATAATTAGGGCTACACATCAAGCCATAATAGGAATCGAATCACTTAACAGTCCATCTACTATCCTGCAGACTTCTTCGTCATTACCAAGTTATCTAGAAACATTACACAGTACCAACATGCTCATTACGTAGCTATCCAGCCGCCATTCCCACATTAGGGACAATACTGAACATATAAGTTCATAATACCAGCTCACAAAATCAGCACCTTGGTGCTCAAGCCATAAGCAAAGATCCGGCCTCAAGTCCTCCAGACTGACCCAACATTAAACTCACAGAGATTACATCTCGCCCCCTCGATCGGGGAATCACAAGCCATCAAGGCACATGTATTACTAAGTGCTCACGTGCGCATACAGACGTGTGGAAGGAATTTCAAGAGTTATATCTCAAGCTGAATCAAGTACGCACGATAAGAATTCCAATAAAGTGAAGTTTTCCTAAAGGTTCTGCAGCCTCTCGAGGATAAATACAGATGTCTCCGTACCGATCCGCGAAACTCTACTAAACCTACTCATGACTCGTGAGACCTAGTAACCTAGGCTCTGATACCAACTTGTCACGACCCAAATCCCAAACCTAGTCGTGATGGCGCCTATCGTGAAGACAAGGCCAGCCAACAAAACAAACGCTTCCTTTTAACAGTTATTTTAACATTTATAAAGCTAAAACATGATAAGTATAATCAAAAGCGCGGAAAAACAACGATAACAATAGGGAACCATCCCGTCACAGCCCGATATCGGGGTGTCACTAGTCATGAGCTACTACAGAGTTCAATAAAGTACTACAAGTCCAGAAATAGGAACAAAGTCTGAAAGTAACATGAACAATATAAAATAAGGGAGAAGATCTGGTGCCGCGGATGCTAGCGGTCACCTGGCTCAGCTATGATAACAAATCTTCAGTCAGCTCAAAACCCGCTACCGGGTGGTCAAGTACCTGCATCTGCACGCGAGGTGCATGGAGTAAAGTGAGTACTCCAACTCAATGAGTAATAAAAGTAAATAATAGCTGAAAACAAGAAATCACGTAAGGCACTCCTTCATGCTATATAGAACAGTATAACCCTTTTTTTTTAAAACAGTAAAACCGTGAAATCCTTTGGAAAACATCTGGGCTCAGTTAAAACCTCTTTTGAAAATGATCTTTTCAACAGTTGCCAAAAATACTTTCAAAACAATTTGTGACACTACGCACAAAAATCCGCCCCTCGGGCAATATCCTCGTTCCTGGTCAGCCACTCGGGCCCCAACACTCAATGATCAGATAGCACCAGCAAAAGCAGAAAATATCTCCAGGAATATCACAGATAACAAATAATGAACAAGTGCATGAATGTAATGCAATGCATATGATGGTACATTCCAGTAACCACTGCAGCGTGCAGCCCGAGCCACCCATATTTATTTATCGTCGACGGCGCTCACTGGGGGTGTGTACAGACTCCGGAGGGGCTCCTATAGCCCAAGCGCAATATCAAGCCATCTCGTGGCATCAAATCTAGGCTCTCAGCCTCATATCAATATCAGTATAATCATCCAGGCACTCGGCCTCAATATCAATGTAACACCACTGCAGCGCGCAGCCCGAGCCACCCATAATTAGTATAATACAACTGCGGCGCGCAACCCGAGCCACCCATAATGTTTTAAGTCACATCACACGGTTTCATTGTTACCACTGTTTCAAGTCACTGCTGCGGCGTGCAGCCCGAGCCACCCATAATCAGTCCAGAAAACATCATAAGCCCCTTGGGCATTTATAAAACAGTAGTTCTTAGCCCGAAATAATATTTGAAATATTATTTGAGTTTCCAAAACTTAGAAATACGGCTGAGTTTACAAAATAGTATTTAAAATCTTGGACTGAAACCAAATGACATACAAGATATACAAAAACTTATCTGAGCCTCATGGGACCCCCGACCAATCATGCCAACATAATTCATAACATCATTCAAACCTGTTCCAATCATCAAAATACCTCAAACAACATCATATTACCCAAAACTCATCGAATTCAAGCCTAAGTTTTTAAAAACTTCCAAAATGCACTTTCGATCAAAAACCTGACCAAACGATGTCCGAATGATCTCAAAATTTGCACACATTATCCAAAATCACCCAACGAAGCTACAGCAACTCTTAGAATTCCATTCCGACCCTCGGATCAAAATCTCACCTATCAACCGGAATTTGCCAAAATTCCAACTTCGCCAATTCAAGCCTAATTCTACTCCGGACCTCCAAATTCAATTCCGATTGCACTCCCAAGTCACAAATCAACTCCTGGAGCTAACCAAACTATCGGAATTCACATCCGAGCCCTCTAACTCATAAGTCAACATATGGTTGACTTTTTCAACTTAAGCCTTCTTTAAAGAGACTCATTTCTTATCAAAACCATTGCAAATCAACCTGATTACACAAGATACGAATAATGAGATATAAGGAAGCTGAAAATGGGGAAAATGGGGCGGTAATACCTGAGACGATGGGTCGGATCGTCACAATGCATATGTGGAGAGAAAGTAGGCTATGAAATTACCTCAAAAGTTCCATTTATTTACCAAATTGTGTGATGGCATTTAATGTAATAATACCAAAAAATAGGGGTAAATGTATAATGGTGGAAGATGGTATGTCAACGAAGACGTCTTTGCTTCACCTGTTTCTATCGTGCTTCTTATATAGGAGAATAAACTCAATTGATTTTAATTACTTGTATATAAAAAGTGATATTAATAATTTAAATGTAAAAATTTACTATTTGATTCAACATATTAAAATACTTTAATTATATAAAAAATAATACTATAATTATAGTACATCTATACTTACTTTTATTTAATTCCATGCGCGTTTCTTCTGTCATAATGTTCGAATGTCTATTATATCCTTTGTGATAGTTTTCATGACTTAAATCTTGCGTAAATAATGGAGTAGTAAATCAAGGGAAATATTAGACCTGAAAAGGAGGCATGGTGGGACCCATCACATTGACGACGAGACGTGGACTTCTAAAAATCTAAGGGTTTCTGTCCTTTCCCTCTTCTTCAGACTGAAACTTTCTTCTCCAATGAATCTAACATTTAAGTTCAATAGATATACTCTCTTCCCTATTAGCTTTGGAATTGAAATTAGGAACTTTTTAAGGCTGCATATTTAGTTTTTCTTAGATCTTTTTTACTATTTCTCTTGTTTGTGGATTAATATTTTTTTTAAAGAAAAACATATTCAGTTTTTAGCACTAGCAACGGCTACAGTCCACAGGATTCTCATACATTGAAAGGTTCAATACTTGGATTTTAGATTTCTTCTCGCTGGTGACTTAGAGTGTATTCAGTCACTGAGAATTTTATTCTTAATTATGTCTGCTATTTGAAAAGCACATGGAGTGACGAGAGCAGGTGATACCACTCAATTTGCAGTTTGTGTAAAGATTGAGAGAGGAGAAAGCTCCGAGTTTCCTCCAATGGAGCTTGCAGAAGCTTCTCGAAGAGAGAGAAAATGGAGGAGATGTTAAAGTCGGTTAAGCTAAAATGTGGACATTAACCAAAAATTAAAAACTGATACTGTTTACAGTACATTTATACAATTGACCTAATGTAATGCTAACTACTAATTACTAGCTAAAGGTAGTGTTGACTCATCACTAATAAAAAGATAAATACTATACAATGGTGATTACTAATATATTCTCAATACCCCCCCCCCCAAGTTAGATATGAGAAAGTCATACCCAACTTTCTAAGTACAGAGTAGTGTTTGATCCCAGTAAGAGCCTTAGTGAGCACATCAGCAAGTTGTTATCTAGTGCCAATGTGATGTGGTGAAATGAACCCCTCTTAAAGTTTGGTACGCACAAAGTGACAATCAACTTCAATATGCTTAGTCCTTCATGGAACACATGATTCCTAGCAATGTGTAGAGCAGAAAGGCTATCATAATATACAGGTATATGTAGATTGATTGATACAGTAAGTTCTTCAAGTAGCCTAGATAACCAAACAATCTCACCAACAACCTTTCTAAGAGCTCTGTATTCTGCCTCTGCTGAAGAAAGAGAAATAGGTTCTTGGTTCTTGGATGTCCAACTTATGGGACTTCCTGCCAGGAACACAATATATCCAGAGACTGATCTTCTATAGTCTGGGCAAGCTGCCCAATCAGAATCACAGTAGGCAGCCAGGGAAAGATCACTTTCATTACTGAAATAAAGCCCCATAGTGGAATCTCCCTTCAGGTATCTCAACATGTGATAGGCTGCCTTTAGGTGGAGCTCCCTAGGATCTTGCATGAATTGACTGAGATGTTGGACCCCATATGCTATGTCTAGTCTGGTATTACTGAGAAAATTCAATTTGCCAGTCAGCTTTATGTAGAAAGTGGGGTCAGACAGTGGTGCTCCTTCTTTAGCTTTCAATTTGATTGTGGGGTTAAGAGGAGAAGTCAGGGATGGACAGTGAAAACATTCATAGTCCTTTAATAAGTCCCAAACAAACTTCCTTAAGAAACAATAATGCCATCTGGTTTATACATAATCTCCAGCCCCAAAAAGTAGTGTAGCTGTCCCATATCCTTGATTTTGAACTTATCATGCAAGAAAGCTTTAAGCTGATCAATTTCTTCAGAATCAGTCTCTGTGAGTAACACATCATCCACATATACTGCTACAAAGACAATAGAGGAGTTCTGTTTTCTGTAGAATAAGGAATAGTCATGCATGAAGTGTGCATATCCTCTAGAATATAGCACTTCAGTTAGCTTATCACACCACTACCTACTGGCCTGTTTTAATCTATAAAGGGATTTATTTAGCTTGCACACTAACTGTGGGGTAGACACTTCAAGGCCTGGAGGAGTCTGCATATAGACCTTCTTATGCAAATCTCCATGGAGAAATGCATTATTCACATCTAGTTGTGAAATTTGCCATTTCTTCTTTGCTGCTATGGCAATGAGAGACCTCATAGTGGTCATCTTGACCACTGGGGAAAAGGTCTCTGTATAATCTAAACCAGCTTGTTGAGTGTATCCTTTAACAACTAGCCTTGCTTTGTATCTTTCTACACTACCATCTGCCCTATGCTTAACTTTATACACCCAATTGCTTGTTTTCCTTTAGGTAGAGGAACCAGATCCCATGTCTTATTGGCATACAGAGCCTCAAACTCCTGTGTCATGGCATTTTAATAGGCAGGATATACAATAGTTTCTTCATATGAAGTTGGTTCTCTATCATTGCAAATGTTTTCTACAATATGTTGACTATCAGGATGTAGGGCATCAGAAATGATGTGGTTGTTGTAGGAGGACATGGCATGCAAGGAAAAATTGGTAGTGCATTTTAGATTTGGTATTTTATAAACATAATCATTCAGATGTGAGGGTAGTTTGTGCTCCCTATTGCATCTTCTAAAGCCTAGTGGTTCTGTCAAGGACTGTTGGGATGAGGCCACATCTTGTAGTTGATCTACTGGAATTTGGATCTCATGTATAGAGGATACGGGTGAGGAGGCATCATGTGATTTGCTAGAGCTTGGAGAATTAGTGCTTTCCTGATTATTGGCATTGTCACTAATGTTATGAGGCAATTGAGTGTCAGTGTGGTCAGGAGGACTCTCAAAGAATGGTGTATTAAGAAAGACAGATGGGATATCTGATATAGTGGAGTTAAGAGTGAAGGGGAAGACTAACTCATGAAATGAAATATCTCTAGAAATATGTATTTTCTTAGTGGCCAGACTTAATAACTTGTACCCCTTTGTACCAAAAGGATATTCTACAAATACATGTGGATTGGTTCTTGGTTCTAGCTTATGTCTGAAAGGTTTTGGTACAGTAGGGTAGCACAGACACCCAAAACTCCTCAAGTGAGAGTAATTTGGTTTTTTTTTGTATAGGAGCTCAAAAGGACATTTATTCTTTAAGGGAATGGTTGGAAGTCTGTTGATCAAATATATTGCTGTAAGAACACCTTCTCCCCAATATATCAATGGCAATTTGGATTGAAAGAGTAGTGCTCTGGCTACTTCAAGTAGATACTTGTGTTTTCTTTCCACCACCCCATTTTGCTGTGGTGTATAGGGACAAGTCTTTTGGTGGTTAATTCCTTTGGATTTAAAGAAAGTGGCTGCTTCATTGTTGGTGAACTCTAAATCATTATCAGATCTTATACATTTGACAGTTGTTTTGAACTGATTTTCTACCATGGTTGTAAAGGCATTTATTATTTGCAGGCATTGCTTTTGCAGCTTAGGAGATATGTCCAAGTGGACCTACTATAGTCATCTACCAAAGTTAGGAAGTATTTGAAGTTGTTGTGTGTGTTCACATGATAGGGTCCCCATAGATCTACATGAAGTACTTCAAAGATTTTAGTCGTTTCAGTTGTTCTTTGGGGAAAAGGAAGTCTGGATTGTCTGGCCATGGAACAAATATTGCATGTGAAAGGCTGTTTAATAGAAAAAGTTGCAGGCATGCTAAGAATCCCTTTTATTTTACTAAAGGGTACATGACCAAGTCTGAAATGCCACAATACATCTAGATTAACAGTATGAGATGAGTTAGAAAACAAAGCAGAATCACTGTCTTTATTCTTGTTGTTGTAGATGGAACTATTTATAATTGGAAGTGAATTGAAAGAGTGGGTTAGACAATGTACACCTTTTACATCATTAGTGTGAATGGAACGACAAGAAGGATCACAGTTCTGTTTGAGACTACCTTTCTTCAGTCACTTGGAGCAAACGAAATACAAACCATCCAACAACTTACCAATCTCCAGAGGCCTCTTCAGTGAAGGGGCCTGCAGTAGACAGGAAGTGTTTGAGAATGATGCAATACATTTCAAATGAACTGCTAAGGAGCTAATGGATACCATGTTAAATTTGAATGATGGAATGAATAGAACTTTGTACAGGATAATTCCAGGTGTTAGGAATACACTTCCAACCTCACTTACTTTGTCTTTGTAGCCATTTGGAAGCTTGACTAATAGAGGATAAGGTAGGCTTATTATGTTTTGTAAGTGAGATTTATTAAAAGTCATATGATGTGATGCCCCAGAGTCTAATATCCATAAGTCAGCCTTTGCACTAAAACATTTACATGATGGATTGTCAAAATCAATTGAAGAAGTTCAAGCAATCATATCTGCAAAGCTCATTGACGCTCCACTAACCATGTTTGCACTAGCTGAACCCTCTCGAATGCTTCCCGTTTGAAAATGCTGCAACAAGCTAACAATTTGTCCATATTGTTCTTTTGTAAGAATGATATTTTGGCTTTGACTTTCTCCTTGGAGCTCCAGTTTCTCTCCTTCCTCTACATTTGTGACTGCGTTTGCTGTGACATTTCTTCCCTTATTGAACCTTGTATTATTATTGTATCCTTGTGCACCTTGTCTATACTGTTATTGTGGTCCTTGATTGAAACTTTGAGGATAACCGTGGATTTTGTAGCACTTATCCTTAGTATGACCTTGTCATTTGCAATAGTCACAAAAAGGTCGAGCCCTATTGTTTGTAGTTTGGTTTCCAGTTCCAATAGAGTAATTTGTCTTGAAATTCTTTCCTCCTAGATTTGCATTCAGTACTGTGGAGTCGATATTCAGCTGGTTCCTGGGCCTAAATTCTCTTTGTTTCTCTTCCTGTATTAGAAGAGCAAATGCCTGTGACATATTTGGCAGGGAGTTCATCATAAGTATACTTCCTCGAACAATCGTATACACTTCATTAAGCCCCATTAAGAACTGTATGATCCTCTTATCATGTTCTTCCTTATGCGTGTTCTCCTTCGCCCCACAAGTGCATATACAACTGCAATGAGCTTTGACATTGAGAGTATTTAATTCCTCCCAGAGTTTCTTCATTTTCATGTAGTAGTCGGTGATATCAAGCACACCCTGACTCAAATTGTTGATTTCTTTTTGAATTTGGTACACTTAGCCCCATTCGTCTGATCATATCGATCATGTAGTTCCTTCCACAGCTCGACGAAATCGTTCACATACTCAACACTATCAGCTATGTCTTTTGATAAGGAATTTAAGATCCACGAGGTGACCATATTATCGCACCTTTCCCATTGGCGAAAAAGTGGAGAATTCACAAGAGGTTTTTCAGCATCTCCAGTAATGAACCCTAGTTTATTTTTCACTGAAAGGGCTCTGAGTACACTCCTCCTCTAGGAGCGGTATCCAATCCCATCAAAAGGTACTAGAACTAGACTGGATCCCGGGCTATCGGAAGGATGTATGTAGAAGGGACTCCCAGCATCGATTGTGGTCTGTGTCGTCGCCGTGGTTGTGGTCACTTCATCAGTTTGATCTTTAACTGCCATGGAGATTTTATGAGAGATCTGTGAATAATAGTTGGAATATTCTTCGTACAACTGAGATTTCTTCAGTCCGCTGATAGATCGTCACTACATGTGCTCGATTCAAGTTTTCCCCAAATTGTGATTATCGAAGGAAGCTAAAACGAAACCTTAGATCGCTTTAATGACTGAGAATAACAGAAAGATATGAGGCGTGGTCATTGATCGGACTTCCACTCTGATACCATGTTAAGATTGAGAGAGGAGAAAGCTCCGAGTTACCTCCAATGGAGGTTGCAGAAGCTTCTCGAAGCGAGAGGAAATGGAGGAGATGTTAAAGTCGGTTAAGCTAAAATGTGGACATTAACCAAAAACAAAAAACGGGTACGGTTTACAGTACATTTATACAACTGACTTAATGTAATGCTAACTACTAATTACTAGCTAAGGGTAGTGTTGACTCAACACTAATACAAAGATAAATACTATACAATGGTGATTACTAATATATTCTCAATAGTTTGCGCTTCACTGAGTACCCCTTTCTCAAGAGTTAAGGAAGAACATATAAATTTGAAATATGCATTTGGATTAGCATGTATCATCTATGCATGATGACGAGGGACATGTTTGCCCCTTTTTCGATTATTTATTTCGGCTGGAGGTTGGCCAAGAAGCTGTTTGGAGCTGATTATTAGAATATCCAAAAATAAAAATTTACTACTTCATAATCTCTATTTAGCATTTCGTGCAATTATAGTTCTGTTTCTTTTGCGTTTTTGGATAGAAAAGATTAAATGCATTTTTATTTCAATTTTAAACTTTGGAATTTCATGTCGGTTTGAGTAAATCTTTCTGCTAATTTCCTTTCTTTCTTAGAAATCCTGTAATCTGCTGCGAATGAAGCCATAGTTAATGAAGGTCTAATTATTTTGTCCCCCCGAGTATTTTGAATGAGATGAGAACATTTATTGAGCTGTTAGTGAATGCATAGAAGCTGCTTGATAATAAACCTTCAACCAGGTAACTTTCAAAGTTCATTTTCTTAAATGTAAAGGGAAACAAAAATAAATCCTAAAAGAAATAATTCAAAGGTGATTGTTGTATTTTGGCTGCAGTTTCCCCTATGTATTGCAGTGATTACATATTCTATTGTCGCTATGATTTTGGAAGATAATTCGAAAAGAGATGATAATAAATAGAACAGGGAGTCAAAATAAAGACAAATCCGACCAATACTTTCTACGTTTGAAGAAACTAAGAACATAGCTAAGCATGGGGCGAAGCCACCTATAGCAAAGGGTGGTCAACTGACCACCCTTCGCCGAAATATTACGAAAAATTACACTGTATATATAAGTAAAATATTGATTTTAGATGTATAAAACCTATATTGGACACCCTTTGTCGGAATTTTTTTTCTACTTCTTTCAAGTTTGAACACCCTTAAAAATATTTCTGGCTCTCTCACTGTAGCTAAGTAATGGTAGTTCTACTTAACAACATCAATTAGCAACACAATAATGTGATAAAAAATCTCTACTTTTCTGGAATTTGCTCTTGGTAACTGCAAGTAAGTTAGATTTGTTATCACATTATTATGTATATTAGTCCTTGGTCGAAATAGAGGCTTTCTGAGTCCCTAAAAATTACTCCTTAGTCGAAAAATAGAGGCTTTTCTAATCCTTGAACATTATTCCTTAGTCGAAAAATAGAGGCTTTTCGAGTCCTTGAAAATTACTCCTTGGTCAAAAAATAGAAGTAAGCCATGATATATCCCATGTAATGACGTTGAGACTGCTATGTGCATACTCTACTTATGCATCTTGGGCTACTTATCTTTGATGAATCGTTATTATGTTATTCAAGGCTTTGGTTGAAACAAAGCCGGAGGCAGCACTTGAGGGTCTTGTGGGAGTAGTTCGTATGGAACCTCAGAAGGCCGAGTAGTAAGGGGTTGAAAGTAATAAACTTTTTGAGCAGTATGATAGCTAATAAACTCTGTATCAAAAAAAAGTACGATAGCTGGTAAACTGATCAGCTACCTCCCTTGTGTGTTTGCCTTATCAAAAGAATTAGTAGGTGGTTTATCTGTGTGATTTATGATGCCGAAGATGTGTGGGGTATTGGATGGTTGATGATTTTTTAGTTAGAAAAATTAGTTTGATGATTTTCCTGCAATAAGATTATAAGGCAATAACCTTATGTATAACCAGTCCCAATATTTCCTTCTTTTTTGAGATGCCTTAGAAC
This sequence comes from Nicotiana glauca, assembly GCA_026770625.1. Taxonomy (NCBI): domain Eukaryota; kingdom Viridiplantae; phylum Streptophyta; class Magnoliopsida; order Solanales; family Solanaceae; genus Nicotiana; species Nicotiana glauca. The sequence goes on along the minus strand of MU724374.1, from coordinate 35,765 downwards.
TCTAAACTACCATCTTATTATGGTAGTGTGGCTGTGATTATGATTGAAGAGGTACTTCCCTAGGTACTCTTAACTGTCCTTGGTAATCTCGAACTCCACCTTCTCGATTCTGTCGGAGAAAAAGCGCAGGTGCCGGTCAGAATAGATGGAGATCGCAAGGGTCAGGCTTAAGAAGTGGAAAGAGAGTGTTGAAGAAGAACAAAAGGACTGTACGTCCAGCTTTTAAACGCAAGGATGCAAGGAGAATTTTAACAGTCTTTGTCGATAATTCAGCAGAGTGTCCAGTTTTCGTGAAATCGTGTATTATGTCTCAGAAGACATATCTCATGGTTAACTTTCTAATACTTATTACACACGAATGTGAGTACATTAAAATTTGTGGTGATTACTGGAAAAAAATTTCTTGCTTTAGATCATTGTGAATGACAGACACGGTAGGTCTATTTCACATTATGGGTTTTCCGTAATTATGCCTTTGTTTTGGTGCCCCATGTTGTGATTTCTTTTGTAAATCCTTTACGATATGATGTAGAATGCAAAGATTTATGGTGATGAAATGAAAAGGTATACCTTAATTACCTAGGATGTCTATTTTGTTCCCAGGAGAGTTGCAATATAGGACACCCATGTTTTATTTCTTTTGTTTATATGTAAAAACTGAATAGTCAGTATATGTTCCACATTCGAACATGCTACCAAGCTCAAAGCTTAGATTGCATTAAAGTCAGCTAATGTTCCAAGAATAATATCTAGCAACAAGATTAGCCTCATGATAATTTCTTTTTCTATCTCAAAGATTGAAAAGTTTAACATTTTTTGTTTTCATATCAGCTATGTCGAGGTGTTCTATAACAGGGGCTTAGAAAGTACTAATAGGTGTACAATCTCTATCATTCTCGCTGTCACGTTTTAGGCTAATAGTCACAACGAATGATACTTACTTTATTTTCTTATTTCTTATTGTATCTATTGGGTTTGTTAATGTATTTAATAAATATATTAAATACTTAAAAGAGGGTGAATGGGAAATCGAGGAAAATGAAATTTTTGAGTGAAATTTTAAGTTTCCCCTCTTGGTAAATGGGCATTGTCCCATATTGGAAGAGGAAGAGGTTTTTTATGGATATATAAGCAATTGCTCTTCTTCTAGCTCTTAAAGAGTTGAGAAGAAAGCAAGCCTCGCACCGTCGTCGCTCGGCGCGGCTTCGGCTTTGGCTTCAGATTTGGATTTGGTCAAATGATCGATTGATTAACTTTTTGGACCAAATTTATTTGTTAATAGTAAAATATTAACATAAATGTTATTAAATATTTATTTTAATAACAGAATATTAATATTAAATCCAATCAATTTTTCTGTTTTGGTAATAGAAATGTAACTCCCCTTTTCAATTTTTTCTCTTTATTTTCCCTCTTTATTATTGAGTAAATGGCCATTTATGCAATGACATTTATGTTGTGGCCGTTTTGCATAAACAGCCATTCTAAAGAGTTGCATCTCTTCAGATTTCAGCCCAACTTTTGGCTATAAATACAACACTATTCTGCTCAGAATTTCACTAGAAGGAGATTAAATTCCTTAAGGAAACACTGTGAATTCAGTGGGCTAGAATTCGTTTTCTGTCATTTCTGTTTATGTTCATTTATATTTCAGAATTATTTTACAAATACAGTATACTAACAAGCTTAACGAATTTATTATATTCTCTGTATTTGTACTTACTGTTTCTGGAGAGTAAAACTTGTGTGGTTTTGTACTCTATTAAAATCTACGTGATTTTAACGTTTGTGTCATTCTTTTACAGAAATGACTAATGAGAATGAGAACCAAGCTGTTCCAATGGTGACTGCCAATGGCTCAACAAGCCGAACAACACCGGCAGCATTGGCACCGGCGGAGAAACCCGAAAACTTTTTTGGGATTGATTTCAAGAGCTGGTAGCAAAGATGTTCTTCTATTTAACTACTCTAAGTCTGCAGAAGTTCATCAAGGAAGATGTTCCTGTGTTGTCCGATGAAACTCCAGAAACTGAACACTTTCTCGTGATTGAGGCGTGGAACCATTCAGATTATTTCTGCAAGAATTATATTCTAAGCGGGCTGGAGGATGCTCTGTATAATGTCTACAGTGGCGTGGAAACATCAAAGGAACTGTGGACTGCGCTTGAAAAGAAATACAAAACCAAAGATGCCGGGTTGAAAAAGATTGTTGCTGCAAAGTTTTTGGACTATAAAATGGTAGATAGCAAGTCTGTTATTACCAAAGTCCAGGAATTACAAGTGATTATTCACGTTCTCCTTGCTGAAGGTATAAATCAAATTAATATTGATGTTGAAAGTAGTAATCTTAGTATTTTTACTAACAGAAATTTCATTGAAGGTCTTGTTATCAATGAAGCATTCCAAGTAGCAGCAATGATTGAGAAGTTGCTTCCTTTGTGGAAGGACTTCAAAAACTACTTGAAACACAAACGTAAGGAGATGTCCCTTGAAGATCTCATTGTTCGGTTGAGAATCGAAGAGGACAACAAAGCTGCTGAAAAGAGAGGCTGTGGGAACACAACAATAATGAGAGCAAATATTGTTGAAGAGAACAAAAAGAGGAAGAAGGCTTCTGGACAGAAATACAACCCAAGCAAGAAGAGGTTCAGTGGAAACTGCTATAACTGAGGAAAAATTGGACACAAATCTACGGAGTGTCGTGCTCCGAAGAAAGACAAGAAGAAGGGTCAAGCAAACATGGTTGAAAAACATGATGATGTTGATGACTTATGTGCCATGCTTTTCGAATGCAACTTGGTGGGCAATCCTAAAGAGTGGTGGATTGATTCTGGAGCCACTCGCCATGTTTGTGCTATTAGAGAAGCTTTTGCTACTTATGCTCCTGTTGGACCCGATGAGACGATTTCTATGGGAAATGCTTCAAAGGCCAAGATTGAAGGATGTGGGAAGATATTTCTCAAAATGACTTCTGGCAAAGTGGTGACTTTGAACAACCTCCTTCATGTTCCCGAGATTAGGAAGAATTTAGTCTCTACTGGACTTCTTGCTGAGAATGGTTTTAAATGTGTTTTTATTTCCGATAAGGTTGTAATATGTAAGAATGAAATATTTGTAGGAAAAAGTTACCTCACTGAAGGCCTTTTCAAGCTGAATGTAATAGTTGTTGAAAATAATAATAAAATTTCAGCTTCGTCTTACTTACTTGAGTCAAATGAATTATGGCATATACGTTTGGGTCATGTCAATTATAAAACCTTACGGAAAATGATTAATTTAGAAGTATTGCCTAAGTTTGAATGTGACAAATCAAAATGTCAAGTATGTGTGGAATCTAAGTATGTTAAACATCCTTATAAGTCGGTTGAAAGGAAGTCAAATCATTTAGACTTAATTCACAGATATTTGTGACATGAAGTCAATACCATCTCGCGATGGAAAGAAGTATTTCATAACTTTTATTGACGGTAGTACTCGATATTGCCATGTTTACTTACTTAACAGTAAAGATGAAGCAATAGACGTATTCAAGCAATACAAAAATAAAGTCGAAACACAACTTAACAAGAAAATAAAAATGAGTAATAGGGGTGGTGAATATGAATCTCTTTTTGAACAAATATGTTTAGAATATGGAAGTATTCATCAAACAACGGCCCCTTACATGCCCCAATCCAATGGGATCGCAGAAAGAAAGAATCATTCATTAAAGGAGATGATTAACGCATTATTGATAAGTTCTGGTTTGCCACAGAACTTGTGGGGAAAAGCCGTTCTTACAGCTAGCCGAATACTAAATCGAGTACCCCATAGTAAAACACAATCCATTCCATATGAAAAATGGAAAGGAAGGAAGCCCAACTTGAATTATTTTAAAGTGTGGGGGTGTTTGGAAAAAGTGCAAGTTCCTAAACCCAGAAGGGTAAAAATAGGACCGAAAACCGTTGATTGTGTTTTCACATGATATGCGACTAATAGTAAAGCATATCGATTTCTGGTTCATAAATCAGAAAATCCAGACATTCATAATAATACGGTCATAGAATCAGATAATGCTGAGTTCTTTGAAAATATATATCCGTATAAAAAGGAATGTGAGTTGATTGGTGAAGGATCTAAACGACCTCGGGAAGAAACAAAAGAAAGTACACTTAACCAGGAGGATCCAAGACGTAGTAAACGTCAAAGAACGTCTACTTCATTTAGACTAGATTTTGTGACTTCATTATTAGAAAATGAGCCTCAAACATTTACAGAAGCTATGTCTTCTTCGGAATCATTGTTATGGAAAGAGGCAGTCAATAGTGAAATAGAATCCTTATTGAACAACCATACATGGGAATTGGTTGATCTTCCTCCTGAAAATAAATCGTTGGGTTCTAAATGGATCTTTAAGAGGAAAATGAAAGATGATGACACTATTGATAAATTTAGGCAAGACTTGTGGTCAAAGGGTATAGACAACGAGAAGGTCTTGATTATTATGATACACACTCTCCAATTACAAGAATTACGTTCATACGAACGTTGGTAGCGTTAGCTGTAGTTTATGGTCTTGAAATTCATCAAATGGATGTTAAGACGACCTTCTTAAATGGAGAGTTGGAGGAAGAAATCTACATGGAACAACCGAAGGGTTTGTGGTTTCAGGTAAAGAAAAGAAGGTCTGTAGACTTTTTAAGTCCCTTTACGGATTAAAACAAGCACCCAAACAATGACATGCAAAATTTGACCAAACAATATTGTCAAATGGGTTTAAGATAAATGAATGTGATAAATGTGTGTACATTAAAAATATTCTAAATCACATAGTCATTGTTTGCTTATATGTGGATGATATGCTCATAATGAGTAATGACATTGCCAATATAAATGCTACTAAGCGTATGCTAACTAGCAAGTTTGATATGAAAGACTTGGGAGTTGCTGATTTAATTCTGGGAACTAAGATCTATAAGACTTCTCAAGGTCTGGCATTGTCACAATCTCATTATATTAAGACAGTACTTGAAAAATTCAAGCACTTGGGCTTTAAAGTTGAAAAGACTCCAATTGATGTGAATCTTGCATTAGCAAAGAACAAAGGCCAAAGCATATCACAATTGGATTATGCTCATGTGTTGGGTTTCTTAATGTACGTCATAAATTGTACACGACCAGATATAGCTTTTGCTATAAGCAAATTGAGTTGATATAATATCAATCCAGGTCAATCTCATTGGATGGCCATGAAACGAGTTTTGGGGTACTTAGTACATATCCAGGACTTTGCTTTGCACTACAGTAAATATCATGCGGTCATTGAGGGATACTGTGATGCAAATTGGATCACCGAATCAACTGATTCCAAGTCCGCAAGTGGATATGTATTCACTATTGGTGGAGGAGCGGTATCTTAGAAGTCATCCAAACAAACTTGTACTGCCCGCTCTACAATGAAGGCTGAGTTCATAGCCTTGGATAAAGCCGGTGTAGAAGCTGAATGGCTCTGGAATTTCCTGGAAGATATTCCATTTTGGCCCAAACCCTTGGCACCAATATGCATACATTGTGATAGTCAAACAACAATTGGAAGGGCTGGGAGCGTTATGTATAATGGTAAATCTCGTCATATGCGACGAAGACATAAAATCGTTAGACAATTACTCTCTAGAGGAATTATCACGATTTACTATGTAAAGTCAAGTGATAATGTGTTGGATCCACTTACACAAGGCCTAACTAGAGAGGTAGTTGAGAAATCATCAAGGAGAATGGGATTGTGGCTGAGAACAAGTCATAGTGGCGGTAACTCTACCTAGAAGACTGGAGATCCCGAGATCTAGGTTCAAGGAGATCAAACAAAGTCATTAATGACGGTTCAACATTGTCAAATAAGCTTTCGGTCCATTCTCATATAAGAAAATGTTCAGTACCAAGGATAAAGCATTATGGCTTTTTAATGATTTCTTAATTTGATACGGGGTATATCAAATAGTGTATCTACGGGATGACACGTTTAGGAATCACCTATGTAAGTGTGAAGTGTTAGCCGCTTCAAGGAGAACTTTGTAAGGCCAGTTCTCTACGCACTTATGAAACCAGGCGGCGTTCATGGCTGAAACGAACACAACAATGAGAACCAAAGACGGTTAAGGGTTGGTTGTCTGACTTGTGGTTGTCTAGGTATACACCAAAGTTCGACGGTTCAAAGATATCAAATCTACCGATTGATCGAGTATATCCGATATAAGTTCACTACGGAAAGTTCAAAGGGATACCTACTTATCTAGATGCAATTAATCTTTACTTGCAAATCACACGGTTTTTCATGCATACTTCCGTGATATAGCCACTCCCCATTCATGTGGGGGATTGTTGGGGTTTTTAATGTATTTAATTAATATATTAAATACTTAAAAGAGGGTGAATGGGAAATGGAGGGAAATGAAATTTTTGAGTGAAATTTTAAGTTTCCCCCATTGGTAAATGGGCATTGTCCCATATTGGAAGAGGAAGAGGTTTTTATGGGTATATAAGCAATTGCTCTTCTTCTAGATCTTAAAGAGTTGAGAAGAAAGCAAGCCTCGCACCGTCGTCTCTCGCTCGCTCGCTCGACTCGGCTTCGGATTCGGATTCAAATTTGGATTTGGATTTGGATTTGGTCAAATGTTCAATTGATTGATTAACTTTTTGGACCAAATTTATTTGTTAATAGTAAAATATTAACAGAAATATTATTAAATATTTATTTTAATAACAGAATATTAATATTAAATCTAATCCATTTTTCTATTTTGGTAACAGAAAAGTAACTACCCTCTTTAATTTTTCCTCTTTATTTTTCCTCTTTATTGTTGAATAAATGGCCATTTATGCAATGACACTTATGTTGTGGCCATTTTGCATAAACAGCCATTCTGAAGAGTTACACCTCTTCAGATTTCAGCCCAACTTTTGGCTATAAATACAACACTATTCTGCTCAGAATTTCACTACGATTTTCTGAGTTTTCTCTCCTTCTTCTGCATATTTTAAGCATCTAACAAAGCAAAAGTAAGTGTGATTTGCAACCGAACTTTGTGTTTGCTGAAACACTGGGGTTTGAAGTACCACTACACCAGTGTATAATTCATTCTATCCTGGGAGGAAATAATCCATAACCTTGGGTACTAGAAGGGGATTAAATTCCTTAAGGAAACACTGTGAATTCAGTGGGCTCGAATTGGTTTTCTGTCATTTCTGTTTATGTTCATTTATATTTCTAGAATTATTTTACAAATACAGTATACTAACAGTATCTAGATGTCAGAAATCATCCAGTTCATATCCATTGCAAGTGCGGAAAAATGCAGTAAGTTCTTTCTTTTTAGTTTAGACAGCTGTTAGTTGTGCTTTTTTCTATAGCTATTGGTTTTGGTGTTTATGATTACCGTTGTACATGTATGATATTGAACTTATATTCCAACATAAGAGTGCAGTATGTCACTCTCTCTCAAGTCCCACTTGAATTTGTACTGATGTAGATGCTTTCTTGTAGATTGTTAAAGATCATGCTTCTCTTTTTCTTTCTATCTCCATCATGTACCGATCAAGCTTTATGTAGTGGAGCTTGAAATATTTGGTTTCTTTCTACTCTAAAGTGCCTTCTTTTCCTATCATTTATACTTAAATACACGAGTATTTAGTCAGTATAACCTTGATTTTTTGTTTTGTTTTTTCCATTGAGCCATATTTTATGTGTTAGATACCAAATCCAGGATTATATTGTTTCCCGAATAAAGGGGCGAGAATAGAAGCACGGATCCACCTAAGGCTAAGGGAAATGCAGGACATGTCTTTAGCTTCTTCAACTGGGGTATGGAATTGGTTCTTCATATGGTAGCATCAGTTTTATCAAATAAAGTCGAAGTGGGCATGAATGTGTTTTTAAATGTTTCTCCATATGTTTAGTAAGATTTTTTCATTTAGAGATGTCATAAAAATGAGCTCACCGGGCCCACAACCACTAGTGTTAGTATAAGTTAAAGCTAATTTTTAATGTGGCCTACTATCTAAATGATTACTAGCAATTCTACTTCTAATACGTGTATTTTGATAAATGGATGCCAAAGTAATTTCTAGTAAAATGATATCTTCTTATTTTGAAATAGGGAGCGGCTCCGCTCCATTAGTGCTTGCTCCAGTATTTATCAATGTATATTTTGATTAATTACATGTGTCTACGTGAATCTTCGAAGGATGAGGTTATTTTTATTAATTCTCTATTATTATGCTTATATATTCCCGTTGATAGTAATAATTGAAGAAAAAAAAAACTGTGAAAGTTGATACCACTAGCTACATTTTATCTATTAAATTGCTTATTTATTTCATAGTCGGGTGAATATGTTTAATTATTTAGAAAATGGAGAAATTATTACATATTTTTTTAGCTTGATTTTTGTATAGGGTAAAATTGGTTCATATTAAATGCTCGTATAACAGAGTGACACGTGGAACTAGAGACAGATGGAAAGTGAAATAGGTGAAAGCCAAGACCGGAGACAACAGTCTCGGCTGGCATCGAGAAGCCCCCCAAGGGAATGTTGCTCATGAAGAGGATGAATACCTGTCACCCCATAGCATTCAATGAAGAATATTCTGCATATTAAATACATAGTCCGTTTCTAGAATATGGCATTCATAGGTTGCCGTTACACATTCTTCAATGGCCCACAAAATTATCATTTAAGAGAAGCTTGATCCTAGGACCTTAGCTTGTTCACTACATTATAAATCAACAAATACTGTAGGGACGACGAATTTTCTGAAAACTTCAGCTATATGCTGTTTAAAAGCTCAATAATATTTTATTTTCTTGCTTCTTAATATCGTTATTACTGCCTTCGCAAGCTCCGCCGCCGGAACCAAGCTCTCCACTGTCTTATCGTGCTTTCAACGCTAAGTTTTACATTCTTATTTAATTTATTTATCATTTTGGGATCAAATCGATTCGCTTGTCTATAAACCATGTATAAAATCAATTGTTGCATTTTACGGGTGTACATTTTTATTTGTCAAAGTTATCTTTATATAAGTTTATTTATTTATTATATTCGTAATATAAAGTATGAAGTATTAAGCGACATTTTTGGTTATAACTTACTACTAACGGAAATATAAACATAATAATAGAGAATTAACAAAAGTAATCTCATCCTTTGAAGATTCATATAGACACGTGTAGTTAATCTAAACATATATTGATAACCATTGGAGCAAGCACTAATGGAGCGGAGCCGCTCCCTTTGAGGGAAATATATCTTTCGAGTAAATATTATTAATGTGGCACGAAATTTATTTAAGAAACGAAGGAGGGTGTTGAATTTTTTTCTAAATTGGATGATATTTGAGGAATTCGAAAGTTTAGTGGGTAACGTGGCATAACACATCATCTTTCTGGCACAGGAAAGTTAATTTTTCGATTCAGTTTTTGAAAAAATTTAATTAAATTGAGTGACTTTATTATTGAAGAAATTAATACTTTTTTTCCTACTTGTATGATCATTTGAATAATCAGCTCTTTTGTGTATGGAGAAAACTCTAGTTTTTTTATTTTCTTTTTCTGGTTGTTAACCTATCCTTAATCATCATTTTGTTAAAGCAGAAAAATAAAATTGAAAAATTATATTTGGAAATTTTTTATTTTCTTATTCATCTGCCTTTACAGTTGTACAGTACATCCTTATATACAAAATTTGTCCAAACATACTTAACGGCCTAACCTTTCTACTTACTAATAGAAGGTGAATGTACATAAATACCCTGAGAAGTTTCTAGAGAACATATGAAACATAAAGCGCTAAAATGTAATAATGTCCACCCTCAGCTAAGTTTTCTCATTAGAGTCCTTGGGTGTATCGACTGACTCCTCCATTGTATCTCTACTGTCAACACCCCCCTCAAGTTTGAGGGAGAGGAGACCACCCCCAACTTGCCTAAGAGAGCATGATGATGAGGATCAGAAAGCGATTTAGTGAACAGATCGGCGAGTTGAGAGTGGGTAGGAAGAAAAGAGAGAGAAATGAGCCCCGTTTGAAACTGTTGCCGTGCAAAATGGCAATCAAGTTCAATGTGCTTGGTGCGTTTATGAATTTAGCAATGTGGATCGCAACTTGACTATCAAAAAGAAGGGGGACAGGTAAAGAAGGAGAAACAGAGAGATCATCTAAGAGGCGGACAAGCCAGGTGAGCTCAGCCACAACGCGACACATTGAGCGATACTCGGCTTCGGCAGAAAAAAGAGAGACGGAAGGTTGTTTCTTGGATTTCCAAGAAATAGGGCTACCACCCAGACTAATGAAGAACCCACTGACGGAGCGCCTGGATTCAGAGCAAGTGCCCTAATCGAAATCACAAAAGGCTAAGAGATCAAGAGAGGGAGTAGAATTGAGAAAAATCCCTAAACCAGGGTCATGAAGGAGATAGCGAAGACAATGTTTGGCAGCGGAAAGATGAGGAAGACGAGGATCCTCCATATATTGACTAAGATGTTGTACGGTGAAGGAAAGATCAGGATGGGTGTGAGTTATAAAATTGAGTTTACCCAACAAACGTCGATAAAGAGATGGATCAGGTAGAGGTTCCCCAACACCAGAGAATAATTTGAAAGAAGGATTGAGAGGTGAAGAAACTAGAGAGAGATCCATGCAGTGAAATTCATCCAAATGCTCAAGCACAAAGTTGCATTGGCTGAGAATCAAACCTGATGCCTCACGCAGAACCTCCATGTCCAAGTAAAAAGATAAGTTTCCCAAATCTTTAATCTAGAATTCAGAGTCTAAGAAATGTTTGAGGTCCTGTAATTCCTGAAAATTATTCCCAGTAAGTAGGATGTCATCCACATATACAACAACCAAAGAAATAGAATCACCAGTCTTCTTATAGAATAAAGAATAGTCGCTGAGTGAGTGAGAAAATCCCTTAAAATTCAAAGCAGCAGTTAAAAGAGCATACCATTGTTTGGATGCCTGCCGTAAACCATAGAGGGACTTTTTAAGACGACATACCATATTGGGAGAAGGAGGAAAGACTAGCAGGGAATTTCATATATACTTCTTCAAAAAGATTCCCATGTAAAAAGGCGTTATTAACATCTAATTGATATAAACCCCATCCCTTCTTTATTGCAATAGCTAGAATGCACCGTATGGTGGTCATCTTGACCACAGGGGAGAAGGTCTCAGTAAAATCGATCCCCTTTCTTTGAGTATCACCACGAATAACTAGGCGAGCCTTTAGTATTTGCACAGACCCATCAGATTTGAGTTTTACCTTATAGGCCCATTTACAAGGAAGTGTTTTATTCCCAGGAGGAAGGGGTACAACATCCCAAGTCTCATTAGTCAACAAAGCATCAATTTCTTTAGTCATGGCTTCCTGCCAACCAGGGTGCATAGCCGCCTGAGAAAAGGAGTTAGGTTCTTGAATGTGAGGGATAGAATTAAGAAGAGATTGGTTAGAGGGTGAAAGGGCAGTGAAGGGATAGTGATTAGGAATCATAGGAGTAATAAAACAGGGAGTAGATACATTAGTTAGGTGGACAGCTCCACAAATGTAGTCAGAAAGATAGGAAGGTGTTTTGTATTCTCTAAGAGACCTGCGAAGGGCAGTATCCAGGATCAAAGTGGAAGGTGGTATGCTACGTTCACTACTAGAAATAGAAACAGGTTCAGGGGAAGAGCCTGATGGGCCAGGAATCTGTGTAGAAGAAGGCACTGGTGCAACAGTTTCAGGTGAGATATTAGGTTCAGAAAGCATAGGAGGAGCAGTAGAGGGTACAAGAATATTGATAGGAATAGTGTCATGTGAATCAGTAGGTGAAGACATGGAAGGAAATAAACGGTTGGCAATAGGAGAAATTAGAACAAAGGGATAGATAGATTCATGAAATATTAAATCCCTAGAAACAAAGATATGCTTAGAAGACAGATTCAAAAGCTTATATCCTTTTTTTCCAAAGGGGTACCCAAGAAATACACAAACTGTAGCCCTTGGATCCAATTTTCTTCTTTGATATGATAAAGTAGAGGCAAAACAAAGACATCCAAAGCATTTAAGAAATGAGTAATTAGGTGGTTTGTGAAAGAGAAGTTCAAAAGGTATTTTATAGTTCAGGAGCTTAGAAGGGTATCTATTGATTAGAAATGTGGCTGTAAATAAACACTCTCCCCAATAGGCAATAGGTAAGTGAGACTGAAATAAGAGGGCTCTACATACCTCCAAGAGGTATCTATGTTTGCGCTCTACTACACCATTTTGTTGAGGTGTAGCAACGCAACTTGTTTGATTAATAATTCCTTTGGAAAGAAAATAAGCAGTTGAACTAATGCTAGACCCAAGCTCTAAGGCATTATCAGACCTAATCTTTTTGACTTTGGTGTTGAACTGTGTTTCCACCATAGAAATGAAGGACTTGAGTATGGTAAAAGCATTTCCTTTTGTGCTTAAAAGATAGGTCCATATTCCCCTACTAAAATCATCCACAATTGTGAGGAAGTATTTGAAATCATCATGGGTGGCTGATTTATATGGGCCCCATGTATCAATATGAATAAGCTCAAATATTTTGGTAGAAAAAATGCAACTATTAGGAAAAGGCAGCTTATGTTGCCTAGCTAAAGGGCAAATTGTAAAGGGAGTTGTGGCTTTATTAATAGAGAAATGGGGTAAAGTAGCAATATTTTTCATGCTAGTTATGGGCATATGGCCTAGTCTAATGTGCCACAAATCCTGACATTGATCAACAGAATTAGACATCGAATGAATTGAAGAGTTAACACTAATATCTGCAGCAGATAGAGAATTAATGTTGTTTGCTTTGACTAAATGTCCAGAAGGGTAATATTTTGTTCGTAAGATGTAGAGTCCATTACTGGGTCTACCAAGATCCAAAGGCCTCTTCGAGGGAAGGCCCTGCATAGAGCAGAGAAAAGCACTGAAAATTAGATCACAACCAAATTGGTAGCAGAACTTGTGAACATATAACAAGTTGAATTTAAAAGAAGGGACATATTGGACTTTGTTTAAAATTATGTCTGGGAATAGAGATACCCTTCAAACATGAGTGACTTTGATTTTGAAAGAATTTGGTAAGTTAACAATTAAAGGTTGAGTTAAGGCTATGATATCAAACAGAATGGATTTATCAAAAGTTATATGCTCAGAAGCACGTGAGTCAAGAATCCATGAGTGGATAAAAAACTTATCAGGGAGTAAAGAAGGTAGAATAGGAGCTATATCAGCACAATTAGCAGTTACATTAACTTCAAAAGTTGAAGCAGCTTGTTGACAATTTTTGACCTATTGTAAGAGTTCCATAAGCTGAGAATATTGATCCTGACTTTTTCCCACAACACTTGGTGAGACACTGTTATGTTGAGTTCCTTGGTTTGAGTTTCCCGGCATATCAATAAAATCTTCTTCTGTGGACACTGCATTTCCTTGTCTAAAATTTGAGTTCTAAAATTTTCTCGACTTATTTCCTTGCACATCTATTTTAAAACCTGTTGGATAACCATGAATTAATGCTGTATGGTGGGCTGGGCCTAGACCGAGACCGGACCGGGCCCGCGGGCTAAACGGGCCAAACGGTCCTGACGGGCTGGTCCTGGCGGTCCTGGGCCTAATGGTGCATAAGGCCCGCGACGGACCGGTTACAATTTTCAGGCCCACGAAGCCCGGGACCGCTAAGCCCGGGACCGACTGGCGGGGCTGGGCCGGTCCTAACGGGCCTAACGGCTATTTTTAAAAAAA
>MU724374.1:5380-18180 GCA_026770625.1 Nicotiana glauca | reverse complement strand
GAGCCCGGCCCGTTTAGCCCAGGACCATCTGGGCTTAGGCCCGTCACGGGCTGGTTCCACCCAGCAGGCCCACGAAGCCCGGGACCGCCAAGCCCGGGACTGCCCGAGCCCGGGACCGCCAGGCCTAGGCCCGCCAGGCCCGGCCCGTTTGGCCCATTTAGGCCCGGGCCCGCCTAAAAGTGCAGCCTTACCATGAATTTTGAAGCATCTTTCTACTATGTGCCCAGGTCTTTGGCAGTAAGAAGAGAACATATTCCTTTTGTCATTTCCCTTTGCTACAGTATACTTGTTTCCTCCTCCAGCACTTACATTAAAGTTCATTCTTCCTTATCCAGTATATTGACCAACTTCTGTGTAGAGGCATTAAAAGAACTGGAATCCATAGGTGATATCACTACAGGTTGTATATATCTCTGCCTTTCTTCTTGAAGAAGAAGAGAATAGGCCTTATCAATGGTTAGTACAGGGCTCATCATCATAATGTACCCTCTACAAGCAGTATATGTCTCATTCAAGCCTATAAGAAACTGAACTAACTTTTGTCTCTCCTCAATTGCTTTATTCTTATGCTTTGCTTCACATGTGCATTCAACATAAGTACAAGGAACTCTTGCATCCAATGCATTTAATTCATCCCATATTGCTTTCATATTGTTAAAATATGTTGCTATGTCATTAGAACCCTGTGTAGTTTCTAATAATTTCCTCTGCAGGCTAAACAACCATACATGTCCTCAAATTGTTTCCAAAGATCCCTGGCTGAATTAAAGTGTAGAACACTGGATCTGATTTCTTTTGTCAATGAATTCAACAACCAAGTCATCACCATATTGTTGCATTGTATCCAAAGCTCAAAGTAGGGAGAATCATTTCTAGGTTTAGGAAATCTTCCATTGATTAGTCCCAGCTTATTCTTAGCTGATAATGAAATTAGCATGGACTTTCGCCAATCTGCATATCCAGTCCCATCAAATAGAGTAAACACTAGATTTATTCCAGGATTATCTGAAGGACTTAAGTACAAAGGATGAGAAGTGTCAACGACGACTTGATTTTGTGCAAATGGGTTCTCTTCCGCCATTGTTGTCCACAACAATGATCGAGATCAAAACAATATGGGAAAGTCAAATTGAAGAAGAACTGAGATCAGAAAACAACATCAAAGGATCGAAATCGAATCTGAATTGAGATCCAAACACAAATCACAAAGATCTGTAAAAATTCTAGAACAATCTAGAAGAAACAGTAGGGATCGAGCACTTTTGCTCTGATACCATGTTAAAGCAGAAAAATGAAATTGAAAAACTATATTTGGAAATTTTCTATTTTCTTATTCATCTGCCTTTATAGCTGTACAGTACATCCTTATATACAAAATCTGTCCAAACATACTTAACCGCCTAACCTTTCTACTTACTAATAGAAGGTGAATGTACATAAATACCCTTAGAAGTTTCTAGAGAACATATGAAACATAAAGGGCTAAAATATAATAATGTCCACCCTCAGCTAGGTTTTCACATTAGAGTCCTTGGGTGTATCGACTGACGCCTCCATTGTATCTCTACTGTCAACACATTTCCCATTCAGAATATCCTCACAAACTTCATCAAACTCTAGTTAACTTCAACTTTTGAGAAGCAAAAACTGACAAATTGAATGGAAAGACGTGGTTAAAGGAAGTTTAGGAAGAAATCTACTACTCCCACTTGTACATAGTACTTTCTCGAAATTTTCGTCAGTTTAGTACTTGTGCAAGTGCTGCTCATATTTTTCTTCAGGCTTTTAACTTTGTAAAGTATTTCTTTCACGTCACTTTGCTTGTCGTGGTTTAATTCGATATACTATTTCATAATGAAGAAAATATTTGTAAAATTTATGGTCTTAAATATATAATAGTATTTATATGTAATAATATTTGTTGAGACTTATAATCTTAAATGTATTATAATATTTTTATAATTGTAAAAAATTATTAATATAATAAGTATTATTAATATTTTTTAATGGACTAATTAAAAAATAGAAATAAGTATAAAAAAACGAAGAGGTAGTTTGTTTGCCTAGGGCCGGTTGCAGTACCGTCGACAACCACAAATAGCTAGTTGCTTTCCTTTTAATTTTTCTGGGTAACTTCACTGCTCTCCTGCCATTTGTTCTTCATTCGTTCCCAATGAACATTTTAAAAATTTTCGATCGGACTGTATGGGTTTTACAATAAAACTTAAGTACTTGCTATTTGTTAATTTATCATTAAGCACACCGTCCTGTCCTTTTCGGTCGTCGCCTTAATTAGCAAAAAATAGTTGGTTCAAAATACTACTTTAATAGTAACTTTTAACACTTTTATCTTTATTATTATACGCAATAATAATTCAGATAACTCTAATAATCTTAAATGACATGTATGAAGGACCGGAAAATAAAAGATAAGAATGCATTTCTGTTACTTTAATATTTGCTTCGGTAACCACCAGTAAAAAATAAAATAAAAAAAGAATTGCGAACATTGTCAAAGGACATCATTAATAAATAAAAATTAAGTCTTGTCAACATTAAAGATAATTATTTAATTAGGAATCAGATGCGTACGAATAGATTAACTTGAATATGAAGAATTCTATAGTGATCCTTTCTAACGTTACGTTATAAAATTATATTGATCAGATCCTTTCATTAGGAAAAGAAAAAGTAAAATGGAAGTGTGGAATTGATCATGTTATGGATAAGTATAACAAAATCTAGGGGTAAGATTTGTGTATCGCACACTTCTATTTTTTATTAATCCTGATTTCATATTAGAAGTATATTGGAGTAGATTTTTCTTAATAAGAATACTTTTGTTTGTAAATATTACATATTTATCTATAAATAGATTTTTTTTCCATGGAGCCTCAACTAATCCGAATTTCTTCTATTTTCAAGGCTCAACCCTAGAACTTTTGGTTATGAGTGAAAGTATCTTATCTATTTAATCACAACCTTGATGGTATATGAGACTTAATTAGAGCATCATTTAAGGTATGCGGGACGTGTATGAGGAGTGCAATTGCAACAAGTTGCAATAACCAAGGAAGTAGGCAGGCAGCCACATGATACAATACTTTATTTTTCTATGCATGTTTTGGTACCTTGCTATGCAAAAAGCAAGCATCTCCTTGTACTAAGTTGTGCCTCTGAAGCTACATTAAACTAACAGTATTTTATGTAATTCATTTTTCGTAAAGGCAGTGAGTAGTAGAACCAAAAAAAAAAAGAAAAAAAAAAGTCGTCTTACTTCTTGTTCTCTGTTATAAAAATTATTCTTAATTTATCAAGATGTCAATTAAACTGAATTGGTCAATTGTAGTCATTTTTCATAAACATAATTTACGGTTTCAAAATTTCTCGTTAATATGTTGAGTTCAAAGTAGGTATGTGATTCTCCGATGCATATATACTATACTAGTGAACTTCGCGCGATTATAAAATATCTCGTTATATTTATGAAATTTTTTTTTAAAATATTCAAATGATAAAAAAAAAAATTAAAACAAATAGATGTGACGAGCTAGTTTTTAAATTTGTAGTTCTTACATATGATGTTTGATTTTTATTCCAATTATATGTCTTAATTCTAAGGTTTTAATATCAAGACTTGTTTAGATCACGATTTCTACCCTCACAAGCACAAAATATAAATAATTCTCTCTCAACTATATATCAAGAGAAAGAAATGTATCAGATATAAATTAAAACTGGTTTATTTATACCTTTGTCTCCCCCTGTCTTCTAAAACCTTGAGGAAGCTCCATGTATACTTCTTCATATAAATCCCCTTGTAAAAATACATTATATACATCCATTTGTGATATACTCCAACCTGTAGAAGCAACATGTGAGAATGTTTCATTGTAATCCAGTCCTTCTCTTTGGCTATAGCCCTTGGCTACTAACCTAGCCTTGAATCTTTCTACCTCACCATTTGCTTTGTATTTAATTTTGTATACCCACTTTGAGCCAATAGCTTTCATGCCTTTTGGAGATCAACAGCCTCCCAAGTTTGATTTCCCTCCAGGGCTTTGATTTCTGCTTCCATAGCTTCAACCCATCTTTTGTCCTTGCATGCTTCACTGAAAGTCTTTGGCTCTGTCAGTTCTGAAATGTTTGCAACAAAGCTTCTGCATTTGTTAGTTAGCCTGCTGTAAGATAGATAGTTAGACAATGGATAAGAAGATTTTCCCTTAGTCTTGGTTACATAGTCTTGTAACCAAATAGGTTCTTTTGTAGTTCTTTTGGATCTTCTTGCTTCAGTAATTTCTTCCTGAACAATTGTTGGTTGAACTTCAACTCCTTCTATTATTAAGTGTTGTTCTGATATTCCATTGCTTTCCTCCTCTCCTTCTGCATTTGCAGCATCTTCACTTGATATATGTTGCATGTCTACAGGTGTTTCTGATATGATAGGGTCAGCATCATCAGTTTCATGTCCTGCAATGTAAGTTCCTGTATTGTTAGTAGTCTCCTCTTCTGCAACAGGTTCTTCCAAATCACTTCCTTCAGCTGTTGGTTGTTGAAGCATAGTCTCAGATGAACCTTGTAAAGGTTCTGATTGACCTGCAACATCATTAGTAGCTGTTTGTTCCCTTGCATTGTGAAAAGGAAACACATTTTCCTTGAATATAACATCTCTACAAACAAATAATTTGTTAGTATTCAAATCCATAAGCTTGTACCCCTTCTGTGTTTCTGCATATCCAAGGAATACAGCAGCTATTGCCCTTGGTGAAAATTTATCTTCCTTGATTAGGTTAGTTGCATAGCACAAACATCCAAACACTCTAAGATGAGCTAGTGAGGGTGTTCTGTTGTACAGAAGGTCATATGGAGTCTTTCTTTCAGCAACTCAGTAGGCAATCTGTTAATTACATACACTCCAGTCTTAATGCATTCACCCCAGAAACTTGTAGGAGTATTTGCTTGAAACTTTAATGCCCTAGCTGTATCCAAAATATGTCTATGCTTCCTCTCCACTATTCCGTTTTGTTGTGGAGAGTAAACACAACTACTTTGATGAACTATACCATATGTATTAAACAGCTCATTCATGTGCTTGTTAAAGAATTCTGTGCCATTATCTATTCTAACAATCTTCACTCTAAACTGAAATTGAGTGTGCAACATGGTAAGAAATTTCCTCAATACTACAACAACATCACTTTTTAAATGAAGTAGATGCACCCAGGTATATCTTGTATTATCATCTACTACTGTTAGGAAGAAATACTTCTTATCATATGTAGGAAATTTATATGGCCCCCAGACATCCATATGTAAAAGAGATAAGGGACTTTCACTTCTACTCATGCTTCTGGGAAACATTAGTCTGGTTTGTTTTGCTAATGGGCGTACATGGCAATCATTATTCACTACTATTTCTGTATAATTATTATGAAACAAGTCTAGTTTTTTCATAATGCTGACTGAAGCATGGCCTAGCCTGTTGTGCCACAAAATTGCATCTTCCATACTATTTTGTGTAGTTGCAGCTGAAGCCATCTTCTTTATTTCTTTGACAAACCTCTCCAAATCTCCTTTGAAATTCTTCTTTAAAATGTATAGACCACCTCTTTCTCTACCAATCCCCCTCACCTTGCCATTGTAGAGATCCTGAAACAGGCAGAAATGAGGGAAAAAATTCACTGAGCAACATAGTTGCCTGGTTAGTTTTGACACTGAGATTAAATTGAACTTAAACTCAGTTACAAATAGCACATCTTCCAGCTTTAATTCATCAGTTATGACAACATCTCCAACATGTGCTATATTAGACTTTCCTCCTGTGGGTAAATGTACTTGATCACCATTACATTTGTCTACTTTGTTCTTAGTGTCTAAAATGTTTATCTCACCAACTATGTGATGTATAGCTCCAGAATCAATCACTCATTCGCTACAATTGAAATTTTCCATTAAGGAAGTTGCAATACTTGCCATGTTAGCTTGATGCTCTGGTGCTTCCTTGTTCAACATGTTCAGAATTTGCCTGTATTGTTCTTCAGTAAAATATGATCCTATCTTCAATCCATCACATTTATTTCCTTCCTCATCCTGACTTGCCTGCCTTCCATTCTCCTGACCACCAGTTGTCATATTTGCTGCATATGGTCGCTTGGCCTTGAAATCATTCGGATAACCAATTAATTTGTAGCAGACATCTTTGGAATGTCCAGGTTTGTTGCAATAATCACACTTCAGAAATGGCTTTTTTCCTTTATAATGTCCCTTGCCTGCTTGTATAGGTGCTTGCCCTCTACCTGCTTGCATAGCAACTGGATCTCCTCTATTTTGCAAAGTCAATTGAGTGCTAGCACTTTGACTCTCATCTTCTATAATCAGTGCATAAGCTTGATTTAGTGTTGGCTCCAGAGTCTTCATTAGAATTTGTCGCCTTGCCTGCTCATATTTCTCATTAAGGCCACTTAGAAACTGCATCAACCTTTGTTGCTGTAAATGTTCAACATACTCTTTCGAATTAGGTATTGGTACCATGGCATCATACTCAGCCCACAGTTCCTTCAACCTGGTGAAATACGCAGAAACTGACTCATTTCCCTGCGCAATAGTCACAATTTCTCTGTGCAATTGAAAAATTCTCACTCGATTCACCTTGTCAAACTTTTCCCTCAGATCTTCCCATACCAGATGTGCATTAGAAGCATATACAATGCCACTGAGTAGATCTGGAGAGACAGTATTCATAATCCATGAAAGCACTATCGCATTACATGTTTCCCAATCTTCATGTAATTCAGACCTAAACGAATCCTTTTTGCAAGTCCCTAGCACAAAACCTAGCTTTCTTTTAGCTTGTAACGTAATTTTCATCAATCGACGCCATAAGCCATAATTCTTTATACCTGTGTGTCACGATCCCAAATCCCAACCCGGTCGTGATGGCGCCTCTCGTAGGGACAAGGCTAGCCGACAACAAAATGTTACATCTTTTTATAATTACTTAGCAGGAATAAGTCTAATTCACGGATAATATGATTACAAGTACGAAGTAAACATGGTAGATTAATGAAAACCATCCCGACTCAGCCCGAAATCGAGGTGTCACAAGTCATGAGCTACTACAGAATGTACTAACATTTTACAAGTCTGGATTTATTACAAATAACAAAAGATAAAGGAGAAACGGGGCTGCGGACGTCAACAGCTACCTTGTTACTCCTAGTCACCGCCTGGTCTGGAAAGAACCAGCGCCCAGGAGCGAACTCAGCTCTGCCTGTATCTGCACACATTGTGCAGAGAGTAATGTGAGTACTCCGACCCTGTGAGTAATAATAATAAATACAGTCTGAAAGTAAGAAAACACAGTAAGTACACAAAGTAAGCTAAAAATCCAAATATACAGCAAGGTGTGGACTGAGCAGCTGAACAACAGTATAGAAACAATATAGGAATACAATGCAATGCGTATGATGGTACATTCCAGTACCCACTGCGGCGTGCAGCCCGAGCCATCCATATTTATTTATCGTCGACGGCGCTCACTGGGGGTGTGTAGGGGCTCCTACAGCCCAAACGCAATATATTGGTCAGTCATTGTTACCTGACCGGTCAACCATTATTACCTGACCAATTTATATCACACAGTGCCATTGTTATCACTGTTCCAAGTATCTATTACAGTGTCATTGTTACCACTGTTTCAAGTATATGTATTACAGTGTCATTGTTACCACTGTTTCAAGTATCTATTACAGTGTCATTGTTACCACTATTTCAAGTATATATATTATAGTGTCATTGTTACTACTGTTTCAAGTATAATATACAGTGTCATTGTTATCACTGTTTCAAGTCACTTTATAATCAGTCCAGAAAATAATATAGTAAGCCCCTTGGGCATTTACAAAGTAGAATTTCCAGCCCGAAATACATTTAAAAATGTCATTTAAGCTTTCAACGCTTAGAATTGTGGCTGAGTTTGCAAACAACATTTATAACCTTGGACTGAAGTTAGATAATATGTAAATCATGCTAAGTATTAATATTAATCCCCGAAGGATTTTACAAGTCGGTGCAAGGCCCCAAACATGGCATCAAGCACAGTAAGATCAATAAAGCATGTGTATCAATCGCCGGTATAGTATAAACATCACACGGGATGGTTCAAATTACAATCCCCAATAATATCCGACCCCGCACTCGTCGTGGAATGCGTGTCACGCCTCAATATAGCATTACGATGTGAAAGTCCGGGGTTTCAAACCCTCAGAGCAGCATTTACATATATTACTCACCTTAAACCGATCGCGGGATTAGTCCGCTATGCCTTTTCCTCTTGAATTAACCTCTTCACGCATCGAATCTGCTCAAAACCATAAGGAATACGTTACAATGTGCTAATGGGACATAACCCAATCAAAAGAACTCGAAAAATACTCAAAAACACGAAATTGGCAAAACCCGAGCCCCGGGCCCACGTCTCGAAAAATTCTGAAATTCACATTTTCGGAATCCTCGTCTCGCTACGAGTCCGTACATACCAATAACTCCCAATTCGGACCACGAATGGCCCCTCAAATCCTAAATTTATAGTTTTTGCTCCAAGCCCTAATTTCTTAGAATTTTGCTATGTTTTCATGAATTCCATGGATGATTCTTCAATAAAAACATGTATTTAACTCATAAAACTTACCTCCAACGATTCCCAGTCGAAACCCCTTTAATTTCCGTCCAAAAGCTCTCAAGTTGCTCAAAAAATGGAGGAAAATGACCCAAAAATTGCGGATATACTGCCCAAATTTTTTTCGGAATCACTGTTTACGCGCGGTTACTTTTCACCCCGCGCGGTTACTGTTCACGCTGCAGAAAAATACAGCAGCAATTAAAGAAATTGCAGCAGTTTTTATTTTACAAAAATGGCTCTAAATCCGTCATACGAACTCGGAATTCGACGATTCTTGTTCCTCTAAGTCACAAATAATAATACGAACACAACCCTTCAATCGAAACTCGATTCGGACCTCATTTACTCAGTTAAATACCCATTTAGCTCGTTAAACAATTAACTCACATTTCGCGTCAAAAACCCAATCGCGACTTGATGAAATTAAATCAAAATTTCCAGATTAGTCCTATAATTCATGATTTAAATTCTGGAAGTCTCGAAATCAAATTTCGATCTCTGGAACTAAAAATGAACCTTTGGGTCATTACATTTTATGCTCAAAACAACAAAAATTTTCCAAAAATGACCCGTTGGGCATCCGAAACACACCCGAGGTCCCCGGGACCTCAACAAAAAGTACAGACATGTTTTAATACCTCATTCAAACTTGCTCGAACCATAAAAACACTATCGTTAACATCAAAATCATCAATTTTCATCAAATCAAAGCTCAAGTTTAACTAAAACTTTCAAAATTCTCATTCGATCAAAAACCCGACTAAACGACGTCCGAATGACCTGAAAATTTACGGACATATCCAAAATCACCTAACGAAGCTACTGCAACTCTCGGAATTCCATTCCGACCCCCGGATCAAAATCTCGCCTATCAACCGGAATCCGCCAAAATTCAACCTTCGCCAATTCAAGCCTATTTCTACACCGGACCTCCAAATTCAATTCCGATCGCACTCCTAAGTCACATTTCATCCCCCGAAGCTAACCGAACCACCGGAATTCAATTCCGAGCCCTCTAACTCACAGGTCAACATCTAGTTGACTTTTTCAAACTATTCCTTCATTAAAGAGACTAATTGTCTCATTTCCTACCAAGCTCGATCCGAATTGACTCAAATTCACCAAGTACACATATTGAAACATGATTAAGCATATAATGGGGAAAACGGGGCGGTAACTCACGTGACGACGGGCCGAATCATCACACTGTGAGCTTAACAGGGATTAGAATCGAGCTAGGAGTGTCTGAAGGATGAACAAATAAAGGATGTGTGTGGTCAATTTTGTCAGCCGCCATTGACGATCTTCTGCTACACCTTCTCAAGGAAGACGATGACGAGATCTCAACAGATTTGGACTAAATTGCGGATTATAATTCTTCACCGCTCTGATACCACGTAAGTTCGATGAATCCTAGATCAATTCTTAGATTCACCAAGCAATGAGAATTGCATGTGTGCTCAGTCGAGAGAGGAAGAAGAAGAAGCAGTTGAGAAATGAATTTTTTGATATATTGAAAAAATGAACAGAGGAGTACAATATATGTATTTAATTTAACTAGCTACTGGGTCCCACATATGTAACTAACTAACTAACCTCACTGATTATCTAAGCTAACATATTGCTAATTACATTTTAACACTAACTATACAATATTTCACAGAGGCCCTTCCATTATCTTCGAATCTTCTACTCTTTTTTTTCGGATTTTTTCTTTTCCCTTCCTTTTTTTTTTCTTTATTCATTTATTTTTCTCCTTATACACCACTTCTCCAACAAAATTAAAACCACTCCCGTAAAATTGAAAAATTCCTTTTAGTCCAAAATTCACATTAAACATCTTAATAGTATTTCATCATCTCAAAAGACTTATTTTTTACTAATTATACATTTTTTCCGTATAAAGTCGCTACTGGAAAAGCAAATGAAACAAAACTTAAACACATATTAATTAAAAGGACATCAATTTACTAACAAACTGCATATTCATTAAATAAAATATCCAGTTGCTAGGGATTAAAAAAGAAATTTATCGATAAAAAATAATTATTTCACCTTTCGTGATGCCTCACTAATTGGTATGGTTCTCTATTTTCTCTTCAATTTCTTTCTTTGTATTAAATGAAATAGCAGCTACCACCTTCAAGCAGATAAGTCAAGAGCTCGCATGTAGCACGGTGACCTCTCTTTCTTGCAATTTTCTTCCATTATCATGTTCTGATTTTTTTTTTCTCGTAGAAAGAAAGAAAAAGATTTGTATTTGTGTATGCATAGAAAGAAAACAAAATGAAATATGAGAGGCGTGAAATTGATCATATGATCTATCTTAATTTCACTACCCCATAGGTATAAACTCAAAAAATAAAGCCAGTAAAGAAATGGGAGGGATGTGTGAGAGCCACTAATTTTATAGGCTGCTGCAATTAAATTTAAATACACTTGATAGAGTTATTATGAGAACTAATGGGAAAGGATTATGGTATAACACAAATAAGGAAAATAAAGGAGTAGTTACTCTTAAACATGTGAAACGGAACAATAGTAATAATGAGGATTTTTTGCAAATAAAGAAGTAATTACTCTTAAACATGTGAAACGGAATAATAGTAATATGGCCAAATGCATAATTGGACTCTTAAACTTGGCCTTTTTTTGTCACTTGGACACTTAAACATAGAGTTGTTCCTATCAGGCCCTTCAACTAAACCACATATGTGCCAATTAGACACTTTGTAGACCATCTGACAAAAACTTTTATAAAAATTATTGGATATGTAATTAGCTGCACTTGTGTATTTGATAGCTTTTAAGGCTTTCTTTTTTGCTTGTGAAATAGCTGCATTTATGTATTTGACAGCTTTGCATACTATTTTTGTTAAAAGTTATTAATATCAAAATGCAACTTCTATCAACCACTTGTGCGTTCTAGTTTGTAAAGTTTTATTCCAATAGCTTACAAGTGCCGTGCAAAGAGAACAAGCATGCAAAATGAGAATAGTCAAATCCATGTACACTATACTTTCTTTTTAAAAGAAATATTAAGAGGATAAATGATGGGTTCACGAGAAGAAGAAGAAAAATAGAACGTAAGGTAAAAGTTGGCTTTAATTGGAATAATATATTAGAATGTCATAATATAATAATAATAATAATAATAATAATAATAATAATAATAATCCATAACCTTTTTCTCATTTTCACGCGTATTTCCCCACGCATTCAATTATGTCACTACAAAGTGTCTAATTGGCATAGATGTGACTTAGTTAAAGGGCCTAATAAGAACAACTCTATGTTTAAGTGTCCAAGTGAAAAAAAAGATCAAGTTTAAGGGTCCATTTATGTATTCTGCCTAGTAACAATGAGGAATTTTTGCACAGAAGAAACATAAAAAAAGAAGGATAATGAAAGCAAATTGGATATTTAATAAGGAAAGAAATTAATGAAACACATTTAAGGAAGACATGAATAGGGTATCTTTATTTTCTGTAATATTTTTAAGGGAAATTAAGAGAAAAGGCCAAAAAAAAAATGAAAGAATAGATAAATAGGAATCCAAGCATTAGAGAGTGTCGCAATATTTTTTTTATCCCCAACTTTATATTTATATATATATATATAGATTAGAAACAATGAAATCAAAGACGTCTTACAAAGATGTGATTTGACCCTTTAAAATTGAAACACCCGGCCTTTTTTTCAGTTTTATTTATAGAGACCCAAGGAAATTATATATAATAATAAATATAGAAAAGTGAGGACAAGGCACTTTCCTGGCATATTAAAAGAAATTCAAGATGATGACTTCCAAAAGATGAGTGATTAAGGGATGCGAAGAGGGAGGCTCTCAAAACTAAACGAAACTAGAAAGAACATGGAAATTAATATGAGTATTGTAATTGATTTAGAGAATGAAGAAAGTAAATTTGATTATGAGATCTGAAAAGTTGTGGATGCCATTAGTGAAGCTAGATCGGAAAGTGAGGTATACCTGGAAAAGAGGTCGGCAAGCAATTTTCATAAAAGGGATGACTAAGAAATAGGTTTTGAATTAAAGTGATTTGTAGGCGACTATACATTAGTATATGTGTTACCTATATCTCATAATCCTAATCTATAT
>MU724371.1:0-10758 GCA_026770625.1 Nicotiana glauca | reverse complement strand
TAAGAAAACACGTATGGGCACACCAAAATGCTATAAAAGACAGTACAACCCTTTGAGAAAAAAAACCGTAATACTATGAAAATCCTTTAGAAAATCTCAAGATCAGTTAAAAATCTCTTTTAAAAAATCTCTTTTACAAATATCCCTTTTTCTTTTTCAACAGCCAAGCATATGAATGCTATGTCAGTTAGAGCAAGTCGGCTCATAAATCGGCCCCTTGGGCATAGCACTCCTTAACATATAACACCAGGGTATCTGGTCAACAAGGCCAGTAACAGTATGTATGCTAATTATATATGAGTGATAAATGTAATGCCACGTAGTACAAATGGGAGTGAACGCATGAATGCAATGAAATGCATATGACCGCTACGGCGTGTAGCCCGATCCATTGGTACCTTGCGCTCACTGGGGTGTGTACAGACTCCGGAGGGGCTCCTACAGCCCAAGTGCAATAATACTGTAGCGTGCAGTCCGATCCACATAACATATCACTGCGGCGTGTAGTTCGATCCATATAATATACTACTGCAACGTGTAGTCTGATCCATGCAATATACTACTGCGGCGTGCAGCCCGATCCATGCAATATACTACTGCGGCATGCAGTTCGATCCATGCATGTATATGCATATGCACACATAACACTCGAGGCCTGAAAGCCATCTCACATAACACTCGAGGCCTGAAAGCCTCCTTACATCACTCTTCATGCCCTCACATATGGCTCTCGGCCTCAATCAATATAAAATAGTCAAAAGCCCCTCGAGCATCAGTAAAACAATAATACTCAGCTCGAACAGTAGTTCAAATATCAGTTAAAACTCCAAGTTTGAGAAAAATATAGCTGAGTTCATGAAACAGTGTAAATCACATAGACTGAGTTCAAATAGTATTTCAATAGTGAGGAAAAATGTGATGATAGTTCATAAAGAGTTCAAATAATCGGCAATAAGCCCCAAGCATGGCAATGAGCCCAAGTCATAATGATAACAATAATTATTTGCAAATACACGGTAAAAACCAACAACCGGGACGAACCAAGTCACTATCCCCAATGGTGCTTTACCCCACGCTCAGGTCCAGCGTGCAAGTCACCATAATACATCACTAAGATGTGCAAATTCGGGGTTTCAGACCCTCAGGATATCATTNCTCTACCCCACGCTCAGGTCCAGCGTGCAAGTCACCATAATACATCACTAAGATGTGCAAATTCGGGGTTTCAGACCCTCAGGATATCATTCCCAAGTATTACTCACCTCGAACCGGTGGAATTCCTCGCTCGCGACGCCTTTGCCCCTAAAATTGGCCTCCACGCGCGTCGAATCTAACCACAACCAGAGCGAATACCTTACAATATGCAAATGGGACAACACCCAATCGAAAACAATCGAAATATAACAAAAATATCGAAACTAGCAAAACCCGAGCCCCGAGCCCACTTCTCGAAAAATATGAAATTTACATTTCCGGAATCCTCGTCTCGCCACGAGTCCGTACATACCAAGAACTCCCAAATCGGACCAAAAAATGGCCTTTCAAATTCCAAATTTAGAATTTTTTTACTTCAAGCCCTAATTTCTTACAATTTGGCTATATTTTCATGAATTTCTAGGATGATTGTTCAATAAAATCATGTATTTAACTCATAAAACTTACATCCAATCGATTCCCAGTGAAAACTCTTCAAAACCCTCGACAAAAGCTCCCAAGCTCGCCCAAAAAATTGAGGAAATGAGCTTGGGTTCGCGACTGAAATGTTTTTAACATTCTGTCCGGACCACTGTAGCTCCTTCTATGCGATCGCATCAATCCCATTGCGATCGCATAGACTAAAAATTCCAGGCCCTGAAAATCCTCTTACGCGATCGCAGCACAGCCCACACGATCGTAGAGAATTACCTTCCTCCTCTACGCGATCGCACGCCTTCACACGCGACCGCAGAACACTGCCACTCGACCTTACGCGATCGCAAACAACCTCACGCGATCTCACTAGCCAATCACCCAAACCTATGCGATCGCAGACCCTTTTACGCGATTCCATAGAGAAAATCTGAGCCCCCTCCAATACCCCTTTACGCGATCGCGATGAACAATTTTGCCCTGCAAATTTCTGCTGCATTTTTCCAACTCAAAAATTCCCGTTAGTCATCTGAAATTACCCTGAGGCCCTCGATACCTCAACCAAAAGCAAAGATATGTTCTATTACCTCATTCAAACTTGCTCGAATCATAAAATCATTATCGTTAATATCAAAATCGTCACTTTTCATCATATCAAAGCTTAAGTTTCTTAAAAACTTCCGAATTGCACATTCGGTCAAAAACCCAACCAAACGACGTCTGAATGACCTAAAAATTTGCAGACATATCCAAAATCACCTAACAAAGCTACTGCAACTCTCGGAATTCCATTCCGACCCTCGGATCAAAATATCACCTATCAACCGGAAATCGCCAAAATACTAACTTAGCCAAAATAGGCTAACTTCTTCACTGGACCTCCAAAATTACATCCGATTGCGCTCCTAAGCCTTAAATCATCACCCGGAGCTAAACGAATCATCGGAATTCAATTCCGAGCCCTCTAACTCATAAGTCAACATCCGGTTGACTTTTTCAATTTACGTCTTCTTAAAAGAGACTAAGTGCCTCATTTCTTATCAAAATTGCTCTAATTAAGTTCTAATGCATCCAATAGTGATAATGAAACATAAAGCAATACCATAAGGGGGGAAACGGGGCAATAAATCATGTGGCGACGGGTCGGGTCGTCACACTATCTCAAACTTAACCGCTCACCATAACCGCTCTTGCATCTCATGTTCGTTCTTGCAATGACTTCATCAGTATATTCCGCCAATGAATCCAGAACTACACATGACATGATTCCTATAAAACTAGGGATATGTAAGCAACTCAAGACTAGAGTCTGGCCTCTGTCTTTCAAAACATCCTCTGTCTTTCAAAACATCCCGTTGGATCAAAATTGGCCATCATTTCTTTACCCGAAAATTCTTTCATTCTTCCCGGGTAAAGAGAGGCAATTGTTGATACCTAAATTTTCCTGACATATTTTAAACACATATATATACTTTCAAAATAGGACATATGTAGTTATAAGCATGTATAAGTCTTTTCTAATTTTTCTATAGTTTTAAAAGCTCCAAATCAATTTATTTCTTCTCTTTTTATTATATAAATATTCAATAATTATCCTTCAAATTACTTTTGTGATGATTTTGCCATCTTAATTCATTATTTAGGCCAACATAGTTTTTAAATATTTTTAATGCATTTTTTGTAATTATATTTATATTTTAAGTCTAAATTGCACATCTTTGCAATAATAGCCCATATTAATATATAATATCACTATTTACGCATAAAATGGCCTTCCATATTTTTAAAAATGATAAATAAATATTTAAAATCATTTTTGTACACAAAGATCTTTTCGATACTTCTTTATTATTTTGTATAAATTATTTATTTATCAAAAGTGGCTATTAAAAACCTGGCCCTATTTTATTACAATTTTGGTCTTAATTTAACTCAATACCTAGCCCAATTTAAAACCCAAAATATACCCCAGCTGAATACCCATCTGCCTCAACCTAATACCCGGGCAAATCCTGGCTGTTGATCATTGTGATCAACGATCCTGATTGACCCTTACCTAATTAAACCAAATGCCCCCCCCCCCCCCAAACCCTCTCATTTCCTCACCAGCTTCCACCCTGAGATCCCTTTCCTCTCTCAAATGCTCTCAAACCTAACCTTAATAGGACCTCGCCGTCACTCATCTATGGATATCTATGGTGGTTTTCCACCACCCCTAGGCCTCTAGTAGCCTCTCTTGTACTGGTATCATAATCTCCATGGTGTTCAAGGTACCAGGGTTAGTTTTCTTGCATCTTTGGCCATTTCTCGCCTGTTTCAGGCTGACCTGGTTTGATTCCGAGTGAGATATTCCTATATCTATGAGTTTCTAGATCTTCAACTCTTTGATTGTTCTTCTCGAAACCCTAATTTCTTTCTTCTGAACCTCTTCGATCTGTATAGATCTGATCTGAGATGGTTTGGACCTATTGCATACGAGTTCTACAAGAACCTTTTGGTTTTTACAAGAATCGTGTGATTTTCAAATGATTTTTCATTTTTTCTAAACTAAGGTTTCCGAAAACTTCGTTTTCCAAAACATTTGGTAATTTTGAGTGTTTAATCTTATATTTCCTATATGTTCTAACTGATTTCGTAGGGTTTTCTCTAATCCTTAACTTGTTTATACCAAAATCCCAAATTTTTTGACCAAAATCCCTAATTTTTTGACATTCTTCATTTGGTTTCTGAGTACTGGTGTACTGACTGTGTTCTTGCCTTGGTTCTTGTGATTGCTTTTAGCTATTTAGACGGTTCGTGATTTTTTCATCCTAATATGCCTCTACTAAGTTTTTAATTCAGTGTTTTCACTGATTCTATATATTGGTGTTCATACTGACTATTCATGTTAATACCTATATCTTTCTCCTTAAATCAGTTTCGTCTTCTTGATTTAACAATTTGTTTCGTTAAAATTACGTGTCGAATCCTGACTATTCATCTCTTAACTTATTTTTTGTCTGCAAAACTTGCTGACTCTTTACATGATTTTCTCTTTGATTGAATCCTAGATTATTCTGAAGTTCTTATTTCCTAGTTTGATTTGAACTTTTTTCCTCAACAAAACTTTTGATTCTTACCTCTCTACTCGATTTGATTGAACTTCTTGCCTTAATTAGTTTTTCCTTGCCTAATTTGTTATTTTGCTTATTCTTACTGGTTGTTTCCTTAGTTGAAAATCATGTTCATTCACCCCTAATAACCTGCACTGTACTTAAGCCTTAATCGATTTTCTTCCTTAAATATCTATGCTGCTTTTACTGTTGATTGATTATCCCTTGATTAAAGGGAAGACTTACTGATTTTACATGTGATTGATTCCATGAATTTCCCTGATTACTACTTAATTGATCCCTTACCTTATTTTGTTAATCTTTTGATTACTATATAAACCCCCTCTTATTTTAACTGCAACATGAACAACAGTTCAAAAACTACACTTCTACACTCTAAATAGGCTCTCTTTATGATCCCTTTGTTACTTGTGATATTTGTTATTCTAGCCGGCTGCAAGCCAAGGATGGAAATTGCTCAATACCTTTATTATATCTTGTGTTTTCTTTCTTCAACTAAGTATGCTTCTGATTAATTTTTAAGAATCAAAACCTATGTGTTTACTTCTTGCTTTAGTTTATATGGCCTAAATCCATTCTGGTTTCTATTTACTGCTTATCCAAGCATGTCTAATACTGCCTATTCAAACATGTGATTAGTATATTTCCACTTTACTTTCCTATTGCTATTTGTTTAACATGCATATGTAACTAAGCTTGTTTGACTAACTAATATTTTTTTAAACTATGCTTTGTTGTGTAATTAGCATGCCCTCGCTTGTAATAATTGCGTAGCATAAACTCTTGCAAGTTTTGCCTCACTCCTGCTAAGTTAGTCAATCTTTTTAAAGTGATTCTAGACGTGAGTTTAGATGTCTTCAATATGTTTACTGTTGTGGTCTTTGTTGCATGACCTACATTCCACCTACCAGTTCTATAGAATCCCCTCAAAACCCTATGCGTCCTATTGTCTGTGTGCTCCATTAAGGTGTACTCTATGTTCCTAATCCCTCTTCCCTTGTGTGAAAGCTTCCTGCAAAAGTTACTTCCTAAAGCTTGTTTGTTCTTTGTCTTGTGTTGTGATTGCAAAATTGTTTCTTTACACTTTCCCTCAAATTGTTTTATCACTAATGATTTTCAGGAGTTCTTTTCAGTCCTAAGAACTTTCTATTAAGCTCTTTCAAAATATTATGCACTTCCACATAGTTTTAGAATACAAGGTCCTGCCCCTATGATATATGTTCTGCCTTGAGACCCTTGAGATCTCTATGAACTCTGTATGTCAGGGCTAGCATTTCTGCACTACAGCTAAATCAGTTATTGTTTAAGAAAGGTCTAGGTGTGAGCATTGCCCAAAATACTTAAGGTCCTTAAAGAACTCTGACACACCTAGACATGAAATTGTCTATGGAACTTTGGGCGTTTGAGACTTTAGGAGGTTTGGAAATCATTTAGGCCTACTTCAATCTCCCTATAGATTAATTTATGTTCCATTTATATAATTTTTATTCAATTCATTGGTCTGTAAAAATAATTGCAAACAAGCAGTGGGATGATTAGTGAAAAAGGGAGGGTAGTTATATATTGTGGTTAAAATTGGGTAGATACCATGCTTATAGAGTCCATGTTGATTTAAATGTGTTGTTTGATAACATGCCTATAGGATATGTTTTAAAATGAGTTCTGTTTGCTTTACTTCCACACAATTAGAAGCCATGCCTATAGGATATGTTTCAAAATGAGTTCAGTTTGCTTTACCTCCACATAATTAGAAGCCATGCCTATATGATCTATTTTAAAATGAGTTATGTTTGCTTTACTTCCACACAATTAGAATCCATGCCTATAGGATCCAAATTAGTTTCAAATAACTAGATACCATGCCTATAGGAGTGAAAATCTGCTGTAATAGAAATCATGCCTATAAGAGTTCAAATCAGCTTAATAGAAATCATGCCTATAGGAGTTTTACTTTGGTCAAATGTATTCTGCTTGCTTCGCATTATGTTCAAATAGAAATCATGCCTATAGTTAGACCTAAAAATTAGTTCAACTTTAAGACCATACTGGTAAGTTCTAAATCAGTTTAAGTTAATAACCTAGTATTTTCGTGTTAATTAATATCGCTACAAAGCATGTGTACAGGATCTCAAGTTGTCCGTTAAAAACATTGTTCAATGTTTTACTGCATTCCTAATAATATGGATATCATGCTCCTAGGACATCACTGTTATGCGCTTAGGCAAGCCTCTAGGGCGATTAAAATCTTGCAACTATAAAATTGTGCTTTGTTATTTGAGACCGCTCTCATTCAACATGTCTAAAATTAGTAGGCAAGTTGAATACATCTTTGACACTTTGGTCTTAATTCAATACTGTATAATCTCTGCTTACCTAGGTATCATGTTATAAGGTTTAGTTTTAAATACCTAAAATAGTTGTTTGAGACGTGCACTTATTTGTTCTGTTTGTGGAGGTAAAATGTGAGCCTTTAATTGTTCCATCTTTAAGTGTTGTCCTAACTGTTTTTGATTGCCGCCTTGACTTTTCTCCTTTAAATACCTTAGGATAATCAACAAGTACCTAAAATTAGATATTCTATGTACCTCCAGGGCCACAAGGAAGGGACGGGTAGTGCACACACATGATACTTTTCAAGGTTGCTAGAACGCTTTAGGCTATGAACAAGAGGAAGGAATTGGGTAGTAAGGATATGATGACTACGCACTAATTCATATTGAATCCCGTATACGGGCAACAAAATATTGATTGAAAGTAATGCCTCCAATGAGGTGACCTAGCCGGTCGGGTCATGACCGGACTCTGCTCGAGATGGCGGTGGTGATGAGAACAGTGGTGAACATGTGGCAGACTTGCCTTAATCGATGTTGTGGAAATTGTATGAAGAATTATATGAATTGTTTCTTTGATTTGTCGTATAAATGGCTTGTATCTATTTGATAGTTATTTCTAGTAAAATGGTGTTTAGTTACACATACCAGTACAATTCAAATGTTCTGACGCCCCTTTTGTCGGGGGCGCTACATTCGTATTATGATTGTAGGTGGCCCCAAAGCGGATAGTGCGGACCGTGTGTAGCGGAGCGTTTATCTACTCGAAGTCACGGTGAGCCCCTTATTCTTCCATGGGGCTGTATGGTGTATCTTTTGTTATTACAGCTTTTCATTTTGAGGTATAGCCGGGCCTTATTGCTGGCATAGTCATGCTTATGTGTTGTATCTTTAGAGGCTCCAAGGACACTAGTGTGGGTTACGTATGGGTTTTTAGTGAGTTCCCTATATGTATATGTTGTAAATCCTAAACTTGTGATCTCCTTAATCCGTATCTCTAATAAAATCTATGAAACTAGCTTATGAACGGCATATGAAATGAAACAGTAATGTGTTATACACCATGTATTATCGTTCAAATTAACCAAAGGCATGAGTTCTGCATTCATGTTGAGTCGGGGTAGAAAGTGTTCGGTAAGTCTTGCTCAGTCGGGTTCACTTGATTGAGCGCCGGTCGCGCCTCCCGAGGTTGGGGCGTTACAGTCGTCTCATGTGTTACCATCCTATTTTCCCCGTTTATTTCTTCTTTATATTTCATTATTGGTATGTGGTGTGTGAGAGTTGATTTGGAATGGTTTTTATAAGTAATGAGACCCTTAGTCTCTTTAAGGAAAACTTAAGTTGGAAAAGTAAACCGAACGTTGACCATTGAGTTATAGGGCTCGGATGTGATTTTCGGTGATTCGATTATCTTCGGATAGTGATTTGTAACTTAGGACTGCGATCGGAAACGATTTTGGAGGCCCGGTGTAGAATTTGGCTTAAATTGGCGAAGTTAGTATTTTGGCGAATTCCGGTCGATGGGTGGGAATTTGATTCGAGGGTCGGAACGGAATTCCGATAGTTGTTGTAGTTCCGTTAAGTGATTTAGGATGTGTGTGCAAATTTTTAGGTCATTCTTACATCGTTTGGTCAGGTTTTTGATCGAATGTGTGTTTTTGAAGTTTTAAAAGAATTTAGGCTTGAATTCGATATAATTCGATGATTTTAATGTTAATCAAGTTGTTTTGATGATTGCAACAAGGTGGTATGATGTTTAAGGAGGTGTTGGCATTTTTGGTTGAGGTCTCGGGGGCCTCGGGGTTATTTTGGATGGCTAACGCGAATTTTTGAAGTTGGAAAATGCTGCAGAAATGCAGCAATCAGTACACAACAATTTTGTTCTATGCGATCGCAATGCTCTAATGCGATCGCATAGTGTTAGCTACGGTACCCAGGATTTTGTTCTATGCAATCATAGAGGGTTAGCTACAGTACCCGGAATTTTGTTCTATGCGATCGCATAGTGTTAGCTACAGTACCCGGGATTTTGTTCTATGCAATCGCATAGGGTTAGCTATCGTGCCCCAGGAATTTTGTTCTATGCAATCGAAAGGATCTAATGCGATCACATAGTGTTGGCTACAGTGAGTGGGCAGAATGTTAAAAACATTTCAGTCACGAAAACGNTCCATGAAAACATAGCCAATTTATAAGAAATTAGGGCTTGAGATTGAAATTCTAAATTTGGGATTTGATGGCTCATTTGAGCTCCGATTTTGATGAATTTTATATGTATAGACTCGTGGAGAGATGAGGAACATTTTGGTGTAAAATTTTCTGGATTTCGAGAAGTGGGCCCAGGGCTCGGGATTTGCAAATTTCGTGATTTTCGACCTTTTTCGAGTCTTTTCAATTGGGTATTGTTCCCTTAGCACATTGTGATGCATTCGCTCTTATTTTGGTTATATTCGACGCGCGTGGAGGCCGGTTTGAGGGGAAAAGGCATCGCGGGCTAGGGATTTCACCGGTTCGATATGAGTAATACTTGTAAATGATATCCTGAGGGTTTGCAACCCCGGATTTGCACATTGTAGTGCTGTATTAAGGTGACTTGCACGCCGGATATGTACGTGGGGTAGAGCACCGTTGGGGGACTGGGACTTGGTCCGTCCCGGTTGTTGATTTTACCGCGTATTTGACTGAAATTATTTGTTATCATCATAATTTAGGCTGATTGCCATGTTTAGGTCTTCGTGCCAACTATGTGAATATTTCGGGGATTGATATCACTGTTTTTGCATTACTTGCATATTATTTGATCTTGGTCCAAGGTTTTAATACTATTTTGCAAACTCAGCCATACTTCTATGTTTTGAAAATTTAAACAATATGTTATTGACGTTTTGAGCGGAGGACCATCATGTTAATATTGCCTAAGTGGCTTATGTGCATTTCTGGACTGAGCATTGATCAGACTGCGCGCCGCAGCAGTGTTATAGGTGATTTCTGAATATATTGATGGCTCGGGCTACACGCCGCTGCGATGATATATTGATATTGAGGCCTAGAGCCTGTTTGAAGCCAAGACATAGCGGATATTGCGCTTGGGCTGTAGGAGCCCCTTTGGAGTCTGTACACACCCCAGTGGGTGCCGGATTGGGCTGCGCGCCGCAGCGATACTGTATTGATATTGAGGATGAGGTCCTGGTTGATGCCACGAGATGGCTTGATTGTAGCGCTTGGGCTGTAGGAGCCCCTCCGGAGTCTGTACACACCCCCAATGAGCGCCGTCGACGTTATATGGATCGGACTGCATGCCGCAGTGGGTACCGGAGTGTATCGTCATATGCATTGCATTGCATTCATACATTTGTTTACTATACGTTGTTTGTGTTAATTCTTTAGATGTTTATTTTCTATTCTGATATTGTCTTATCACTCTTAAAGAGGATAAATCTTTGACAGTGGTAACAGTGACACTGTATGGTGTAAACGCGTCAAGTAACAATGGCTGACCAGGAACAACAATATTGCCTGAGGGGCTAGTTTTACGAGCTCATTTTTGCATACTTGTTTGTGCTCGAGGGGCTGCCTTTTGTGCTGACTTGCACTACGTGTTTTCGCATTACTTTGCTTAACTGTTGGAAAAAGATATTTTCAAAAGAAGTTTTGAACTGAGTCAAGATATTTCTAAAGGATTTTTT
>MU724370.1:39751-52068 GCA_026770625.1 Nicotiana glauca | reverse complement strand
ATTCTTTTCCTCGATTCGGGATTCAACCGGTGACTTGGGACACCATAAATCTCCCAAGTGACGACTCTGAATTAATTAAATAAATCCCGTTTCGATTGTTCTTTAATTGGAAAAACTCTTTCGCTCCCTCGCGGGTAGCGCCGAAAGGAGGTGTGACAATAATTTTACTTTTCTAATTTTTGAATTGTCAAAAGAATTTTTCAGATGCCAAATCTTTTCAGCCAAAACATATTTTGTGTTCTGTGGGGTTTTTCATTAACTTTTTATTAAAAAAAAGTTATTTGTTATTTGTAGTGTTTCTTTTGTTCTCTGTCGATAATTAGGATGTGTATTATGTAAGTTTCTTGTGGTTATTATTATTTTGATCCTTTTTCGTTTAACTTTTTCATTATATATAAAGGGAGCGAGTAAGAATGTGGGAACTAAACTCCATCAATAAGCTAAAAATTCGGTAGCCAATCAAATTATATAAAAATAAAAATAAGGATACAAACCCTTGTCCTAAAAACATAGGATCCGTGTCAAAGAACAAAAAAGGAAAACGAAGTATGCATTTTCAAGTTTGAAATAATAAGAATAAGAAAAATAAAAAGCATAGACTAGAAAAGATAAAGCGTTAACAGAAAAAGAGAAACCAAGAGAAGAAAATTATTTATTTATTTATTTATTTACTTTAAACTTGCTCGTTTATGATGTGTCTTTTAGTTTTCTTAGGGGACCAAAGCTCAACTTCTATGATTAAACTATGGAAGACAATCATCATCATTCACAGCATATGACTCCATTTTCCCACTGTTTTGCAGTAATTTAAATTTGTAAAATGCATACTCTTTTTCCTTTTATCAGACTTTAGTCAAATACACGAACATACACGCCTGCAAACGAAACGAGTTGATTTTTTATTTACGAATCATTTAAGAGTATTATAAAGTCAATCTCTTAAACCCGAACTATATGCCCAAGTTTGAGAAAACTACAAGGTTGGGCATTTTAAAAAAAAGGTAAAATACATGAGTTACCCCTTAAACTATAGACCAAATCCCTCTTATACACTTTTTGATCACGAAAATTATCTTACACACTTAATCTTTTCAAAATGTGTTAAAGGCACATTACTTTTTTTCTTGACCAGTCTTCAAAACATGTGTGTTATCACGCTCCAATAAAGTCATGACATGTGTCCTAATTTAGGTAAAGATAGAAAATACTTAATAATTAAAAGAAAAAATAAAAAACAACCCCTCCCTCCCAAGCCTCTCATTTTCTTCAAACTATCATACCTTCCGCTTACTACTCTATAGCTGGCACCAACACCACCTCCATGGCTGCTGCCATAGCCATAATCCAAAAAAAAAATGTCCCATCCAAATGCAATACATTGCCCCGACATTAATCATCACAAGAAATGATTTCGTCATCGGAAAACAAAAAGCCAGTAACGCCCCTTCTTGCCTGAAACCTTTTAGTTTGAGTTGTTCTTCTCGGTTTTGGTGTACTAAATCTCTAAGCTCTCTGTCATTTTGGTATATTCTGAACTGGAGTTTTTGCTCATCTGTTACTGAGAGGCTATCAATGAAGAAGTCTAATTACTAACATTTTTTCTCGAATTGGATCTTCAGTTGTTTGCTAATATGCTAAACGAAAAAGGTGAACCGAAAAAGTATAATTTTTTGCCTTTTTAGAGATGCCAATGGATGGGAAGTGTATTTGCAGCATTTTTTCTGAACTGGGTCTTCAAATATTTGCTAATTATATGTTAAAGAGAAGCCATGGACTAAAATTAATATAATTTCCATGTACTGAAATTGATAAAAATTAATACTGGATTTTTTGTAGGTGTTTTACTGTTAAAATCATTCAATGAAATGAGATAATGGAGTTGGAAGAGAACATGAGGGTTTCGCTAGTCAGGGAGGGATTGGAGGTGAAAAAAAAAAAAAAGAAAAAGATAAATAAATAAATTTGGAACATAGGATCGACTTTATCAAATTTGAATCATTGACATAAAGCTACAACACACATTTTTCACCTTTTCACGCGCTCCTTTTTGGGTGTAATATACCTGGTTAAAAGTGGTGCCTTACCGGCACACTCTAAAAAGGTTGAGTGTATAAGATGATTTTCGTCTGCCAAAAGTGTATAATAGAAATTTGGCCTATAGTTTAGAGGGTAACTTATGTATTTTGCCTTTAAAAAATTAAGAAAATAATATCATTGTTTGTTTATTCCATTAATAATAACCTTTTTTATGCTGCAAAATTAATGAGTAGAAAGAATGCACAAATAACAACTAAATAGTTACATTTCTTAATAGAAAAACCTATAATTTTTGAATGGAATCGCGTTAAAATCCGAAATCTTTTTCTTATTTTTTCTTGCATGTTTTACCTGTAAGTTTCCTATTCCGACTAGAAATATATACTAGACAATGACATTGATTTTTATTTTATATTTCATTGGGCGAAGTAATTATTAGAAACAAAAGAAATGGAAGGAATCGGACGAAGTAAACACAACTAAGGTCTAGAATGTTCGAAGGAGAGAGACGATGCAGAGAAAGATCTTTTCATTTCTCTTGTGTGTAAAAACCGTCTACTAATTACAGTCCACTAACTATTTATAATCCGGGCCTATACAAGCTGTTACAACAGATAACTAATGGGCCATAAAAACAAGACTAAGTTGGGCCTTCATCTATTCTAACACCCCCTCAAGCAGTGGGGTGACAGAACCCCCAGCTTGCAAAGCAAATTTTTGTGCTGAACACCAGATAGTGATTTGGTGAAGAGATCTGCAAGTTGAGAAGCAGTGGGGATGTAATGAAGAGCAATCAGACCATCTCCAAACAAAATGGCAATCAAACTCAATATGCTTGGTCCTCACTTGTATCACAGGATTCTTGGCAATGCTTAGAACAGCTTGGTTATCACAGTATAAAGGGACAGGCTGAGACACGTGAACACCAAGATCACCTAAGAATCGAACAAGCCAAGTCAATTCAGTAACAATCTTCCTCAAAGCCCTATATTCAGCTTCTACAGAAGACAAGGACACAATAAGTTGCTTTTTGGACTTCCAATAAATGGGACTGGCTCCCAATGTAACAAAAAAACCCAGTAACAGATTTTCTTAAAGTATAGCAGGTGACCCAATCTGAATCAGAATAAGCCTTGAGAGAGAAATCCAGAAAACTGTTGAACAATATGCCCTTGTCAGGATCATTAAGTAGGTATCTAAGGACATGCAAGGCAGCTTGCATGTGAGGATACCTGGGGGTATTCAAAAACTGACTAAGATGTTGCACTGAAAATGATATGTCAGGTATGGTGTGTTGGAGGAAATTGAGTTTCCCAACAAGACTTCTGAAGAGAGAAGGGGCAGGAAGTAGCTCCCCAGAAGTAGTGTTAAGCTTGCAATTCAGGTCTAAAAGAGCCACAACAGGAGTGCAGTGAGAGTAATGTAATTCATCCAAAAGATCTTTTGTAAACTTATGTTGATGATAAGATAGCCTTCAACAATAGGAGAAACTTCAAGTCCCAAAAAATAGTG
Organism: Nicotiana glauca; assembly: GCA_026770625.1. NCBI lineage: Eukaryota > Viridiplantae > Streptophyta > Magnoliopsida > Solanales > Solanaceae > Nicotiana > Nicotiana glauca. The sequence goes on along the minus strand of MU724370.1, from coordinate 48,519 downwards.
AACATTACCAAGATCTTTGATCCTGAATTTAGCATCCAGAAAAGACTTCAAAGATCCCATTTCCACAATGTCATCACCAGCTAACAATATATTATCCACATATAGTGCAATAATAACAGTAAAAGTGGAAGAAATATTGGTGAATAGGGAGTAATCATTAAGACTAGACTGATAACCCTTGGAGATAAGAGCATGAGAGAGCTTGACAAACCATTGTCTTGATGCTTGTTTAAGACCATAAAGAGACTTTTTAAGGCGACAAACAAGAGGAGAACCATCAGGAGAAGAGCCAGAAACAGACAACCCAAGGGGAACCTTCATATACACTTCTTCAGAAAAGTCTCCATGTAGAAATGCATTATTGCATCAAGCTAGTAAACAGTCCAAGACTTCTTGGCTGCAACAACAAGGAGACGTTTGATAGTTGTGAACTTGACAACTGGTGAAAATGCCTCACTGTAATCAATCCCATCCTGTTGAGTGTCACCCCTAATAACAAGCCTTGCTTTGTATCTCTCAATTATCCCACCTGACCTCTGTTTGATCTTATACACCCACTTACAAGGAATGGCTTTCTTGCCAAGAGAAAAAGGGACAATGTTCCAAGTATGATTAGCCGCAAGAGCTTGAAACTCCTTTAGCATAGCTTCCTACCAAGCAGGATTGGAGACAGCTTGCTGATAATGTTGAGGTTCATATATGATAGGAGAGGCTGAAGATTGAGGAACACAGTTACAAATATAGCCCTGAAGGTGAACTGGGGGGGTTATGTGGTCTAGAGGACCTTCTAAGTGGAGGAGGAAAGGGTGGAACAGAAGAGCTGGAAGGTAATGGAGTTGATGTAGGAGGAGAGTGAGGAGAAGAAGGAGGAATAAGGAGACCAGAAAAGGAAAAACTTGTATCAGAAGGAGAGGAAAGAAAGTAGAAGGGGAAGATGTAGAAGAAAAAATGTGTTCAACAAAAGAAACATCTCTAGAATATAGAATAGATCTATTGTGTAAATGAAGGAGTTTGTACCCTTTCTTACCGAAGGGATAACCCACGAAAATACAAGGGATGACTCTGGATTGGAGTTTGTCTTTATGAGGTATAGGAACAGAAGCATAGGCTAAACATCCAAAAGAACTTAAATGATCACAAGAGGGTGGTTGACCATTCAAAACCTTATAAGGAGTTTTGTTAGAAATTACAGTGGAAGGGAATCTATTAACCAGATATGTAGTTGTGAGTATACATTCACCCCAATACTTGGTAGGCAATTTGGACTGGAACAAGAGGGCTCTAACAGTTTCTAATAGATGTTTGTGTTTTCTCTTCATAACCCCATTCTGTTGTGGAGTACGAGAGCAAGTGGTCTGATGAGAGACACCCAATGAACCAAGAAATGCAGCATAAGAAGAACAAGATCCAAGTTCAAAAGCATGATCTGTTCTAATTGTTTGAACACTACTACTGTAATGGGTGGAAACCATGGATATACATGCCTTAATAATGGAAAAGGCATTGCCCTTGCAAGAGAGAAGATGTGTCCAGTTGACCCTACTATAATCATCTACAATGGTTAGAAAATATCTGAAGCCATTGTAGGTGGCAGTATGGTATGGGCCCCAAAGGTCAATATGAACAAGTTCAAAATGCCTTGAAGAATGAGTAATTCTAGTAGGAAATGGATTCCTCTGTTGTCTAGCCATAGGGCAGATTGGGTAAACAAAAGATTGTTTAGAGGAAAATTTACAAGACAGATGTGGAATAGATATCATTTTAACAAAACGAATATATCCCATTCTTTGATGCCATAAAACATTATTTTTATTAATGGAAGTAGAAGTACAAGAAGTAGGAAACACTGAACTGTCAATAGCAGGGGAAGATGGAACTGGACTAATAACAGAATGAAAGGAACAATCACTAGAGTTTACATCAAAATAAGAAATAGAAACAAAATCAGACTTGCTGGAACCCATATGCAGAATGTATAAGCCATGCTCAACTCTACCAATTTCTAATGGCCTATTCAGAGAAGAGCCCTGTAGGAACAATGAAATAGTAGTGAGAATAGCATAACAACTGAGTTGAGTAAGAAGTTGATGTATAGAGATTAAATTAAATTGAAAAGAAGGTATCAAAATACATTATTCAAGGTGATATTGGAAGACAATGTGAGGCAGCCTATAGAGGTAACTTTAACTTTGTATCCATTTGGTAATGTAACAAGAGAGGGTGTGACTAAAGATTGTATATTATGAAGTAGTTATTTGTGAGGGGTCATGTGACTAGTGGCTCCGAAATCCAAAATCCAAAAGTGAATCTACTTTAGAGGCACTAGATGCAAATGAACTTTCAAAATTAAACACGTTTCTGTTTAAAAAACCTGCAAAATTGGCATAAGCAGTAGATGATGATGATGTTGGAGCAGAAGATGGAAGATGGGCCTGCTGAAATAATGACAGAATATGAGCATATTGTTCTTTTGAGAGACCATGTGGAGCATCAACAACTTGTTGAGGATCAGAAAGAGAAGGAGTCTTAGGAGTGGAATCCACATGTACAGAAGTTGCAACTCTTTTAGTCTTAGTGAACTTAAAATTTGAGGGGAATCTATGAAGCTTGTAACATTTGTCTACAGTGTGCCCAGATTTCTTACAGTATTTGTAGAAGATCATAGATTTCTTGGGATCAAAATTTACCATTTGAGGATAATTTCTGGAGTGGTTAACTTGAGAGGGACCATCCTTAGGAGCAGGAGAATTGGCTAGGAATGAGGCTGAATCAGAAGAGAACATAGGAGAATCATATTTGATCTCTCTTTGCTTTTCATCCCTAATCAGAATGGAGTATGCCTTTGCAACTGATTGTACATGACTCATGATCAGAATGTTGCTTCGACAGTAGCATATGTCTCATTAAAACCAGATAAGAATTGAACAAGTTGATGTCCCTCAATAAACTCATGCAAGGCACCACAAGTGCAAGGTCTACCAAAAAGTGCAGTTGCCAATTTCATCCCAATACCCCTTCAACTTTGTAAAATATGTAGCTATATCAGAAGATCCTTATGTAGTGGCTACTATGTCTCCTTGAATGTTTAGTATTGGGATGTATTTGCAACACCATACCTCTCCTCTAGATTATCCCAAGCATCCTTAGCAGTTTTATAATACAGTATAGTCTTGGATATGTCCCTAGATAATGCGTTCATAATCCAAGCTTTAACCATGTTATTGCATCTCTCCCAATGAGGATAGAGTGCTGAGGTCGGTGCAGGTGTTGATACCCAATTTTTCCTTATGTATTTTTATACCCAAAATACTTTTAAAATAGTATATATAAGTACACCAAAGGGTTTTGGCATTTTAATGATTTTAAACCAATTTATTGCCTATTTTTATCCATAAAATCCGATAATTATTTCCAAAACTATCATTTTGGTGGACAATTTATTTTTATTCTAATATTTACATCAAAGTATATCTAATATGATTTTTGCATATTTTTACAAATTCGTTTGGTATTTTCAAAACTAAATTGCATATAATTGCAATACTAGACTCTTTAAGATTTTATAGTATTTTATAACTATAAAATTGGTTCCAGTATTTTTAAATTAATATTTATATATCATTAACTAATTCATTACCTTTAATTTAATTTCAAAATCATCTTTATCATTTTATAAAATAAAAGGGAAAAACTGACTATTTAAGTTTTGGCCTCATTTCATTTCAATTATAACCCCAATTCCATTTCAATTTAGTCTGAAATCAACCCAATTTCAAACCCAATTGGACCGGCCCCAATTCCAATTTTAACCCGCCCCCCGATCCAACTATTTAACCTGCCCGAATTTCTTTTAATCTTGGCCGTTGATCCTTTTGATCAACGACCACGATCACTCTTTTACTTCTAAACTCACCTAACCCAACACTAACCCCTTATTTCTCTCTAACAGCCGCCTCTGAAATCCCTTGTCTCTCTCGAATCCTCTCGACCTCTGAAACCCTACCTCCCTCTCTTACCTAAAAGTCACCGGAATCCATGGCTGATCTAGCCATGGACAACCTCTACTCACCCCCTCCTGCTCCTATACGTGTGCTCTTGGAAGATTCGAGGCTAGACCTCGAAGGTCCTCATCCAGACCTTGGCCGATTCGAGTTTCTATGGACTCTCCGGCCTTGCTCCGGCGTGTTTAAGCTTTAGGAGCCTATTTCTACCATCTCCAGCTCAAGACCAGACTTTCTTCCAAGCCTTTTCATTTCTAGGGTTTCTCTGAAACCCCAAAGCTATTCGAGGTTTTTCTCTGGTTGTCTTCTTAGATCTATGCTATATCTGTGCTCTAATGGAGTTTTAAAACGTTTTCCCCAATCTTCCTTTCAAAATTTATTTGTTTCCGATTTAGGGTTTCTGAAGAAATCTTAAGACGTTTTTTGACTTTTCTTTTTCTTCTTTATTTTGTGTGAACCTGTCTATGCCATGTTCTTATGTTCTTTTCTCGCGTGTTTGCTCCTGTGTTCTTGTATTTGTCGTATTATGCGTTTTCTTCTATTTGTGCTCTGTTATTTCTTCTACTGGTTTCTATAGCATGCTTTTACATGTCTATCTTATGAGTCTCTTTACTGTATTTTTACTGAGTTTTTAATCCCTTGTTTGCCTTACTGGACTTTCGTTTTGAGTTCTAAGCATGTTTCATCTACTGTTTTCCTAAGCTTATATCGCCTCTTCTCTTCTGAGCTTGTTTGAGTGGCAAGCTTTGCTTAAACGTGTTCCCTATGTTTCAAATTAGTTTCTACATTCCATTTGCGTTGAACCTGCTATGCTATTTGTTTGTTTCCTCATAAGTCTCTGGAAAGAGACTACTGAGCCTGTTCTAGTGGTTGTCTTCTCATCTATGCATCTGATTCTAGTCGGAAACCCTAGTATTTAGGGGGTTTTAGGCAGGCTTGACTTTGTGTTTGGGCTAGGGTTCTATTCAGGACCCTTGACTCTCTCAGACTCATTCCGAGTCTACAAAATGAACTCGACCTCTTTGTTATGACTCTGAATTTTTTCTACACTAGTCTCTCTCTTGTTTTACATGTCTGTATGCTTTATATATGATAAAATTTTCTTTCAAAAGGCCTTTTGCCAACTTGTGATTGATTCCGAATTCCTTTTTATAAGGTTTGATTGAGTGTTACTAATTTTCTCTAAATTAAACCCCTCTCCACCTTTCTTGGTTGGATTCATGCATACCAAACCTCAACTCCTGATTTTACTGCCAGTTAATTGATTGCCTTTCCTTATTTTTGCCCAAACCGTGTACTACTAGGCTCTTTCCTTAAATAATGTCTATGTGTATTTACCCCTATTATGTTACTCTGGAAAAGGGTTTTTATTTATTTTCTTTCCTTAATTACCTTATACCCATTTGAAATCAAATCCCTTGACTGAAGGGAAATCATTAAGATTGATTTTTCAAAGTTATTTCTTACGTTTTCCTACTTGTTTTCTGCACTATAAAAGGGGGCTACCCTTCTACACTTGAAAAGACTTCTTTTCTGCACTTTAGACCTCACAATTGAACAGACTCTCGAATTGCACTCTTATACACATAGCTCTGCTTTCTACTCTCTTCTTCGCTCTACTTCTACTCTTTACCTTCCGAAGTACCTTTGAGTTCTCTCTGAACTTTCAAGTTTTCTGCTTATTCTTACTTTGCAACCGGTATGTTTCTCTTAGTTTAAATAATGCTACTCCACTATGTGTTTACATTCTAATTCTGTTTGGCTTTCCTTCACTTTGTTTCTGCAACTTTGCTACTACTTTTCTTGTGTGAATACCCTTTCCCTTTCCCCTTTACATGTGAGTATGGTTCAAGGCATAACAACACTATAATATTGCTGTCTATGACTTTGAATTGGGTTCTTTGAACCCCTAACTCAATCAATTCCCACTTTCCTTTCCCTTTTTATGTGCTTGAGCTTTGGACTTGGGTCTGATAGTGTCCTAATCATTATCCAGACCTTGTTCTAACCTTCAAAAGGTCTGCTCCTAACTTGTTCAACTAAACAAGTGGTTAGGGGTGTGCCAGCCTACCTTATGGCTAGGTATGACCACCACCTGTCATGGCTCCCTAATTCCTTTTCACTTTGCACCTATTTCTAGCTATAAGGTCTGCCCCTCTCTTGCAAGCCATGCTCTGGGACCCCTGAACTCCCTCTGAACTTGGATGCCTGAGAGCTGGCTCTTCCACACTTCTCTATTCTAATTCTGATGATATCCTGGGTGTAAGTAATGCTTGGATTCCCTGAGATTCCTCGGAACTTTGAAACACCTTGGATAAAGAGAAGGTTTTGGAAATATGGATCCCAGAGTTGGTTAAATACATATTTTTGGACATCAAGATTGAATTAGGCTGCTTAGATCTAGTTGTTAGCTTTTGATGTATCTTTAATTTCCAGTTTGATTTATTGAGTTGTAATAATTTTGTATGAAACTTGGGGAATATAGTAAAAGGGTATGGGAGGGGTCTTTACTTTCTTGCATCTAAAGGGTATAAATCATGATTTAGGACTTTACTTTTTAATCAAACTAGAAATCCTGCCTATAGGGGCTCTAATACTGATTTAATCACATAGAGACCATGCCTATAGGATTTAACACTTAACTCACCTAGAAAGCATGTTTATAGGATTTAATCCTCAGATTCTGTAACTATGCATCACGAGTGTAAATTCCCTAAAAATTGATAGATATCATGCCTATAGGATATGCATATTCATTATGCAAATTTAGGAAGCATCTTTCCACAAGTTCATTAACAAGTGCTAAAAACATAGATATCATGCCTATAGGATTTTTGCATCAAACTGTTGGCTCTTTAAAAGCAGTAATAATTGGTTAATTGGTTCCTAAATGCATAACTTAGTAACGTTTTCAAAACTTTAACCTTTGATAAAACTCTTTTAAACCAGTGTGTATTTGTCCCAAAAATTGAGTTTTCTTCAAATTTGCATATCTTTTCTTACACAACTTCTCTAATATTCTGCCTAAATGCATTTCTTTTCAAAACGATCCCTGAACTCATTATTTAAATCAGTTCTGCAATTTACTCTTTAAAGTTTGTATCTTCTGGATTTTAATAATTACTCTTTCTGCATGTGCAATTAAAATAGTCCTCCGACCCCTTTTGAAATGTATTTGCTGTCCTAAGTGTGCAGTCCCCCTTTTTATTTTTTAAAAACACCTCTGTATTAGTTACCTTCTACAAATCAGTGCTTTTCAGTAAATACTTTAATATCCGACAACTGTATCCAAGTTGCCTAATGCATACTTTCTGTCTAAATCTATGTGTTGAACCAGTCCGCTCGCTGCATAATTTTAATCTAAGACCAAACCAGTATTTGTTAAGGCATGCTAAACTAAATGATTGCTTGATTTCTGGGGTTAATTTGAGCCTTGTATGACTGTTTGTTCTCCTCTTTTATTTGATACTTGTTTTGAATGTCGAACTAAAATTTTATCCTTTAAACTCCATAAATGCCCCATCCCTTTCTTTGCTTTTAGGATTAGAAGTCCTAATACCCGGGACTGATAGCTTGGGATGGGCAATAGCATGTGATAGGTAAACGATACCATTCCGCACTTTAATACCTTAACGGGGTGGGAAGGGTAGACATGGAGATGATGATTACACGATAACACTTCGCGTACAATTGAGTACCAGTGTTGTGCGAATGATCCATGTAATGTATAAACCTAGGACCCCTCTCCCTCTTTATTAGTTGTTATTTTCATATTCTTTCAAAAAGCTATCCAATTTTTTTTTTCGAACTTCCATCTCTTGTTTATTTCCTTAAGTTATTTGCATTATTTATTTGATCTCTCCCTCATTGCATATCTCTCCCTAATTTACAAAATTGTTATCCTTTAGTTTCAGCATCTTTAAATCCTTTTCGCACTCCTATTTGTAACAATTTTCCCATATTTGCAATGCTTGCTTGTTTGTTTGTATACATTTGCCTTCAAAGTCACAATTGTAGCATGGCCGGGAACCACACTAGTGGATCTTGAGGGGTGCCTAACACCTTCCCCTCGGGATAATTTCAAGCCCTTACCCAACTCTGGTTTTCATCTTTAATTCTTCTTAAAGTGTCCTAATGCACTATAATCATTAGGTGGCGACTCTCCAAAATCTAAAACCCAATTCCCAAAGTGGGAATAGAGTTGTCTTCCCGAATGTCGTGAACCCGATTCCGCGAGGAAAAAAAGGGGGGCGTCGACAGCATGGCGACTCTGCTGGGGATTTCTTTAGGCTTTTACCATTGCATGCTATACGTGACTTTATTGCTTTCTTTTATCGCTTTTGTTTAATGTCTTTATTTTGAAACTAACCTGTTTCTTTTGTTTCTTTTTCTTTAATTACCTTCATTTATTGCTTTTCCATCAATACTGTTGTAATTTCTGAGCAATCATTGTAAACTTTATTGTATAAACGTGAAAATACATGTCAATTTGTTTCATCCTTGTAAATTGCATCTTCAACATCATATTCCACTCGTGCCAAACAAATACTATAGCAACGCTTATAATGAGTGGTTGCGCACTTCCAATACTATCACCCCCTTAAATTTGGCAAAGGTGTATTTGCGGTAAAACCAGTCGATCAACGGTGTAGTCGACGGTTCCGTGCCTTTCCCTCTTGAGTTGTCCGCTCAAGGGTACCAGTCTAGCACTTCAAAATAGAAACCCTATTCCATTTAAATCGTACATGCATCATGGTCAAACCTAGT
>MU724370.1:5341-39467 GCA_026770625.1 Nicotiana glauca | reverse complement strand
TACATTTGCCTTCAAAGTCACAATTGTAGCGTGGACGGGAACCACACTAGTGGATCTTGAGGGGTGCCTAACACCTTTCCCTCGGGATAATTTCAAGCCCTTACCCAACTCTGGTTTTTATAATTCTTCTTAAAGTGTCCTAATGCACTATAGTCATTAGGTGGCGACTCTCCAAAATCCAAAACCCAATTCCCAAAGTGGGAATAAAGTTGTCTTTCCGAATGTCGTGAACCCAATTCTGCAAGAAAAAAGGGGGGCATCGACAGCATGGCGACTCTGCTGGGGATTTCTTTAGGCTTTTACCATTGCATGCTATACGTGACTTTATTGCTTTCTTTTATTTATTTTATTTAATGTAATTATTTGAAACTGACTTGTTTCTTTTGTTTCTTTTTTTTAATTACTTTCATTTACCGCTNATTATTGATTTAAATAGTCGAGTCCGGTGGGGGTAAGGGCCTAACACTCTGTTTTGCAGAAAATAAGGCACGAGATCCCCAGATTTGGCATAGTAACCAACATTCATCCAAGGCTGCTGAATTGGTGGAACAATCTCCATTCTAATGATCAAACACTCGTCTGCAAGTACTTAGGAAATCTGCCTCTTTTCCTAGAGATTCAGCCTAACAACAGAATCATAGAGGCTGCAACATTGTTCTGGGATAGTGACAAATCTGTGTTTCACTTTGGTGATCTTGAAATGACTCCTTTACTTGAATAGATAGGGGGTTTAGCTGGAATTCCATGGGAGACTCCGGGTTTGCTTATACCCGAAAATCTCAAAGGAAGGGGTTTCCTTAAAATGATGGGGTTGAAGAAAAACCCATACTTAGCCTGTTTGAAAGACTCCTACATCCCATTTGACTATCTATACGAAAGGTACGGCCATAGCAAGTCATACCACACCTATTCAGACGAATTTGCTATCACCTCATTGGGGCATGTCCATAGAAGGGTATTTGTTTTCATGTTTTGCTTTTTGGGGATGATCGTGTTCCCTATGAAGAAGGCTAGGATCCACACCAGACTGGCCATGGTAACCAAAACTTTGATGGAAGGGATTGGTGGTCAAACTTTCAGCATAGTGCCCATGATCGTCACCGAGATATACCGCGCCTTAAACAAGTGTCAACAACAAAGCAGTCATTTTGAGGGTTGCAACTTATTGCTTTAGCTTTGGCTCATGGAGCACCTCCAGAAAGGAGAATACCGACAGGAGATCCTACGCAGAGATTGGGATGATCATATCGCCTTCCACCAGCCGAGGCGTATGAATTATATGCCAAAGATCTTCGCTCAGCCAGAGGATGCCAGATGGTGGGTAGAATTGTTCGAAAACCTGAAAGAAGACCAGGTGCAATGAATGTTTGAGTGGTTCCCTACGGATAGATTCATTGTCCGATCCCGAGATGCACCATTTCTCATACTGATTGGTTTGAGAGGGACTTATCCTTACGTTCCTCTCCGAGCCATGTGGCAAGCTGGAAGAAGACAAATCATACCAAGGGCTGATAAAATAAGTCACCTCAGGGCTGATTTTCGAGACGATGATAGCCCTCACAGGTGCCAAGCCCAGCATTTATGGCATTGCAAAATTGTTTTGGGGAAGGAATCCATCGATCCAGACAGGTACCACGCCAGTTGTGTGCCGTATATTTGGGTTGGTTAGAAGACAATGGCATGGGTCAGCCGAGATTCGTTTGAGGTCATGGAATTATTGACGAGCATGCTGAAGCACAGGTTGAGTATAATCAACTGTGCAAGAGAATTTGAGAGTGTGAAAGTGAGCATCGGGAAATACAAGAAGCCCATCAGAAATTGATTGAGGAGTGGAAAGAAATGGCTGTCAGCGCCAACAATCGGTTAGGGTATTTGGAGCAGGGTCTAGTAGAGCTGGAAGGAAAGTTCATCAAAAGGATCGAAGACTGCTAAAACGCTGACGGAAATACAGGCGGACATTTGGCCCGAGCCTACTTACTGCTAGGACTACGCGAGTTGGTGGAGCTGTTCGAGGGAGACAAGGATGACAAATCTGGGGAAGGTCCTTCTGGGACCAAGTAGTTAGGAGTCCTTTATTTTGCTTTAATGATGTAATAAGGCCAACAACCACTAGCGACATTTATTTTCTGTTATTTAGAGTCGTTTTGGATTCATCTTATTTTTATCAATAAAATGAGGCATTTAGCATTATAAGTTCTCCGAAACTATTTGTTGCTAGGCCTACCTCGGGCACAACGAGGCACCAAAATTAGGATGCGATTTATATTCTCGCACAATGTGTTTAAATACTGCAATACTTTTCTCTCAGAACCCGCACTAACTTGTTACCTTTTTTTGTTTTTCTTTTATTTTTATTCCCCTCCCCAAAGGTTAGTTCGTGCATTCTAGCACCATCGACATATTCCACAAGATCCAAGGGCCCTCCACCTCCTCCTTCTCCGAGTCCTGTCCTGAACAAGAACAAAGGTAGAATGGGAGATACAAGTGCCAGAAAGGAGATTGAAAGGGAGGAAACTTCTCAGGGTACCCCAATTGCTAAGGGAACTGCTGCTCATCTTGAACAAAAATTACTGAAATTCCAGGAAGAGTTGGACCAAGTTCGGAACTTGGCAAGCCTATCATTCTCTATTGCTTCTCAAGATTCAACACCCAGAATCTCGCACCTCCACAAAACACCCCGCAAGTGGTGGGACACCAAGATCGAAAGTATCCTGAATTGGTGCGGGTACGAGCCTGGAAAGGGACTCGGTAAAAATCTTCAGGGAATTACTAAGCCCATCAAACTGAAGAAGCATGGCACTACTTTTGGCTTAGGGTAAGGCTATACTTGGGAGAAATTCCAGAACTGGTCGCCACCATGGCGCGGCCCCCACTATCCATTAGAGTTTCCGATACCTAGCCTGGAGCAGACCTTCCAGCCAGCAGATACTATATATGGGTCCGAAGAGGACGAAACATTGGCAGCCATGAAGAATTTGTTCCTAGAGGATGATGATATGGACTTTTGTGTTCTTTTTGAGGAGGAGGAGGAGGAAGTCCCTTCCATACAAGCTATGAACAGAGGAGACCGCCTCAGCAATTGGACAATTAGGATCGTCAGGGCCCGGAAGGCTTCGGGCATTACTATTACTTATCTTGACGATGAACCAACTACTGTGACTTGCAACGAAACAACGCAACAAAAGGACATAGACTTAGAAGAAGATGAAATACCTGAAGAGGTCATCAGAGAGGTTGAGAATTTTGAGAATAGACCTAAGTCCAACCTGGAAGAAATTGAGGTCATTAATTTGGGAGATACATAGAATATCAAAGAAACTCGCATCAGTGTTCACTTGTCGCCATCAGAGAAGGAAGAATATGCAAAATTTTTGAAAGAATATGAGGACATATTTGCCTGGTCGTACGATGATATGACTGGTCTTAGCACGGCCATCGTAGTTCATAAGTTGCCAACAGATCCATCCAGTCCGCCGGTAAAGCAGAAGCTCAGGAAATTCAAGCCCGACATGAGTTTGAAAATCAAAGAAGAGGTTACTAAGCAAGTCAAAGCCAAGATTCTCAGAGTGGTAGAGTATCCAACATGGTTAGCCAACATCGTGCTAGTACCAAAGAAGGATGGGAAGGTTAGAATCTGTGTCGACTACCGGGATCTCAACCGGGCCAGTCCCAAGGATGACTTCCCCTTGCCAAACATAAACATTCTTATCGACAACTGCGCCAAGCATGAGTTGCAATCTTTTGTTAATTGTTTCGCTGGGTATCATCAGATATGGATGGATGAGGAGGATGCCGATAAAATGGCTTTCATCAGGCCGTGGGGAATGTATTGCTACAAAATGATGCCATTTGGTTAAAGAATGCTGGCGCCACCTATGTGAGAGCCATGACTACTATCTTTCATGACATGATACACAAGGAGATCTAGGTATATGTGGTCGATGAAATCGTCAAATCCAAGAAAGCCACTGATCATATGGAAGATCTGAGAAAGTTCTTCAACATACTGAGAAGGTATAACCTGAAACTGAATCCCGCCAAGTGTGCATTCGGGGTTCCTGCCGGAAAACTACTGGGTTTCATCGTGAGTTGTCGTGGAATAGAATTGTACCCATCAAAGGTCAAAGCCATCCAAGAATTGCCACCACCAAAGAACAAGAAGGACGTGATGAGTTTCCTGGGGAGACTCAACTATATCAGCCGGTTCATAGCCCAGTCCATAGTCATTTGTGAACTCATCTTTAAAATTCTAAAGAAGGACGCTGCTACTAGATGGACCGACGATTATTAGAAAGCATTTGACAGAATTAAGGAGTACTTGGCAGCGCCACCAGTCCTGGTTCCACCCGATCCAGAAAGGCCCTTATTGCTTTATCTTGTAGTTTTGGACGGAGCATTCGGTTGTGTTCTAGGACAACATGATGAGACGGGAAGAAAGGAGCAGGCCATCTACTACCTCAGTAAGAAGTTTACCTCGTACAAGGCCCGGTACTACTTATTAGAGCGCACCTGTTGTGCTATGACTTGGGTAGCTCAGAAATTGAGGCATTATTTATATGCCTACACCACTTATCTCATATCCAGGATGGACCCGCTGAAGTATATTTTCCAGAAGCCCATGCCCACTGGCAAGCTCGCCAAGTGGCAAATCTTGTTGAGTGAGTTCGACATTGTTTAAATGACTCAGAAAGCAATCAAGGGTCAATCCCTCGCAGATCACGTTGCCGAGAACCCTATCGACGGAGAATACGAACCCCTGAAAATGTATTTTCCTGATGAAGAAGTGTCCTTTGTAGGAGAAGATATTGCGGAATCCTACGATGGTTGGAGGTTGTTTTTCGACGAGGCCGCCAATTTTAAAGGAGTTGGCATAGGGGCAGTCCGAGTATTAGAAACCGGCCAGCATTACCCGGTATCCGCCAAGCTCAGGTTCCCTTGCACAAACAACATGGCTGAATACGAAGCTTGCATCCTGGGACTCAAGATGGCCGTTGACATGAACATTCAAGAGTTACTAGTGATCGGGGACTCAGACCTGCTCATACATCAAGTTCGAGAAGAATGGGCAACCAAAAACTCTAAGATACTTCCCTACTTGCATCACATACAGGAGTTAAGGAAAAGATTCACAAAGATAGAATTTCAGCATGTCCTCAGGGTCCAGAACGAGTTAGCTGATGCATTGGCTACTTTGTCATCCATGATCTAGCATCCAGACACGAATTTCATTGATCCCATCCCAGTGAAGATCTATGATCAACCAGCTTATTGTGCTCACGTTGAGGAAGAAGCGGACGGAAAACCATGGTTCCACGACATCAAGAAGTACTTGACAACGGGAGAATACCCAGAACTTGCCAACGACACTCAAAAGCGCACACTCAGGAGATTATCCAACAACTTCTTTCACAGTGAGGGAATCCTGTACAGGAGGACTCCCGACTTGGGTTTGTTAAGGTGTGTCAAAGCAAAAGAAGCAACTAGACTATTGGACGAAGTGCACGCAGGGACCTGCGGGCCACACATGAATGGTTTTGTCTTAGCACAGAAGATACTCCGAGCAGGTTATTTTTGGATGAATATGGAAACAGATTGTGTCCAGTATGTTCGCAAATGCCATCGCTGTTAGATACATGTAGATATGATAAAGGTGCCTCCAATCGAGCTTACTGCAACAAGCTCACCATGGCCGTTCACCGCCTGGGGAATGGATATCATTGGACCTATCGAGCCTGCCGCATCTAATGGGCACAGATTTATCCTGGTGGTAATCGATTATTTTACCAAATGGGTTGAAGTAGCTTCAAACAAAGAAGTGACTAACAAAGTTATGGCAGACTTCATCCGGTATCGTATTGTTTGCCGATTCGGGGTTCCAGAATCAATCATCATTGACAATGGTTCCAATCTCAACAGCGACTTGATGAAAGCAATGTGTGAAACTTTCAAAATCAAGCACAAGAACTCTACAGCCTACAGGCCTCAGATGGATGGAGTTGTAGAGGCGGCCAACAAGAATATCAAGAAGATAATAAGGAAGATGGTCGAAAGTCACAAACAATGGCACGAGAAGTTAGCATTTGCTTTGCTGGGATACTGCACCACGGTCCGCACATCAACCGGGGCAACTCCCTACATGCTGGTTTATGGTACATAGGCGGTCATTCCAGCCGAGGTAGAAATTCCCTCCTTGAGGATCATACAAGATGCAGAGTTGGACGACGCAGAATGGGTAAAAGATCGCTACGAGCAGTTATCCCCTATAGATGAGAAAAGGATGAATGCAGTTTGCCACGGTCAGTTGTGTCAGAACAGAATGTCCAGAGCCTTCAACAAGAGAGTTAAGCCAAGGAAGTTTATACTGGGGCAGATGGTGTTGAAAAAGATATTCCCATATCAAGATGAAGCCAAGGGTAAGTTCTCTCCCAGCTGGCAAGGTCCGTACATGGTTCATCAGGTTCTAACTGGAGAAGCCCTTATTCTTGCAGAAATGGATGGAGAAGTCTGGCCAAAGCCAATCAACTCAGATGCAGTGAAACAATATTATGTGTAATAACCTATGATTGCTTTGTGATTTAATTTGAACTATGCCTGACCTGATTCCCATTTAAGAGGGGATACGTAGGCAGCCCTATGAGTTCGGTCACAATTTAATAAAAATCTCATTTCCCCCATATTATTGGAACTGGGGTAGAATTTTGAGGAGGACCCTCAAAATTCCAAAGTTGGTCTTCAGTCGCTCATCACCAAGGATGTCATCTCAATAAACTGGGGCAGAATTTTGAGGAAGACCCTCAAAATTCCAAAGTCGATTGCATTCGTTCAGCGCAGCCGTCAGAAGTGCCAGCCCAGTAAACTGGGGTAGAATTTTGAGGGGGACCCTCAAAATTCCGGAGCGAGAGAGGTTGCAATGTTTTGAACCACGTTGCAGTCATTGGTTCATCTAAACAAAACTATTTTCTACTTACGTTATATTTGTTAAATCATGCATAACTATGATAGCTGCTATTTAGCAATGCTACACCAATGACACGCAACGTCGAAAGCCACGGAAGAGTGAACTAACCTTTCCCCTTTACAAAACTCGCAATTTTTGTTTGGATGCAGGCACCCAAGTCACAAAGTTACCAAACGTGTTACGCAACCGCATCGAACCGTTGTGCCTATGTGCATTTGCTATCTGTACGCAATGGCCCAACAGCCGCAATATCATGATCAGCTATCAGCTAAGAATTTTTTGTTCTTACTATTCGCTTTATCTTATTGTATAAGGCTACCTTTCTACCTTCCGAGACTAAGCGTTGTCTCCATCCGCATTTCCTGCATTGCATAAGGCTACCTTTCTGCCTTCTGAGACTAAGTGTTGTCTCCATCCGCATTTCCTGCATTGCACAAGGCTACCTTTCTGCCTTTCGAGACTAAGCATTATCTCCATCCGCATTTCCTATACTGCATAAGGCTACCTTTCTGCCTTCCGAGACTAAGAGTTATCTCCATCTGCATTTCCTACATTGCGTAAGGCTACTTTTTTGCCTTCCGAGACTAAGCGTTATCTCCATCCGTATTTCCTGCATTGCATAAGGCTACCTTCTGCCTTCCGAGGTTAACCTCTACCTCCACTTGTATGGCTGAAATATCGCCATTTACATTTCTTGCATCGGCTGAAACATCGCCAAACTTTAAATTTCTGTCGGCTGAAATATCACCATTTACATTTCTTGCATCGGCTGAAACATTTCAAACTTTATTTAAATTCTCTGCCGGCTGAAATATCGCCATTTACATTTCTTGCACCGGCTGAAACATCGCCAAACTTTATTTAAATTCTCTGCCGGCTAAAATATCGCCATTTACATTTCTTGCATCGGCTGAAACATCGCCTGTCTTATTTAAATTTTTGTCGGCTGAAATATCGCCATTTTAATTTTCACATCGGCTGAAACATCGCCTGCTTTATTTAAACTCTCTACCGGCTGAAATATCGCCATTTACATTTCTTGCATCGACTGAAACATCGCCTGTCTTATTTAAATTTTCGTTATCTGGAATATCGCCATTTACGCTTTTGCATCGGCTGAAATACCGCCAAATCTTGCATTTCATGGGCCGAAATATCGCCAAAACTATCCAAAGGCGTCATCATTCGAAGGCATCATCTTCATAGCCCGAGAACCCCATGCCATGGCTCGAGTACCCCACTTTATATCTTGCACATCATTATTCAAAGGCATCATGGTTCGGAGGCACCATTATCATTGCCCGAGAACATCATTTCATAGCCTGCGAATCCTTTAATTTTGCGCTTCATGGCCCAGGACATCATGGTCTGAGGACGTTATCCTAACCGTCCAAGGACAACATTCATGGTCCAATGGGAACTTGCATCATGTTTAAGTTTACGCACGATATATGCCTATATTGCTCATTTGCAGGTATACCGGCTAGCAATGGCCGTCTCAGCAGGAGCGATTCCACTCCAGCTCCCGCAGCCTATCAACTTCAAAACACCTTTTGCTTCCCCCCAAACATTGTGTCCGTCCTTTCAAATCTCCATCGGCATGTTTCGTCAATGGTTCTTGAACTACATACGGCCTGATTCCTGTAAAACCAGGGATATGTAGGCAGCTCAGAAACCAGAGCTCGATCAAAAATCTTTTCAAAACGTCGCTTCCGGTCAAAATTGGCCATCATATCTTTATCCGCCAAATCTTTCATCCTCCTCGGGTAAAGAGGGACAGGTGTTGATATCCAATCTTTCCTTATGTATTTTTATATCCAAAATACTTTCAAAATAGCATATATACCTACACCAAAGGGTTTTGGCATTTTAATGATTTTTAAACCAATTTATTGCCTATTTTTATACCATAAAATCCGATAATTATTCCCAAAACTATCATTTTGGTGGACAATTTATTTTTATTCTCATATTTACATCAAAGTAAAGCTAACATGATTTTTGCATATTTTTACAAATTCGTTTGGTATTTTCAAAACTAAATTGCATATAATTGCAATACTAGCCTCTTTAAGATTTTAAAGTATTTTATAATTATAAAATTGGTTCCAGTATTTTTAAATTAATATTTATATATCATTAACTGATTCAGTACCTTTAATTTTATTTTAAAATCATCTCTATCATTTTATAAATAAAGTGAAAAACTGGCTTTTAAGTTTTGGCCTCATTTCATTTCAATTATAACCCCAATTCTATTTCAATTTTAGCTTGAAATCAACCCAGTTTCAAACCCAATTGGACCGGCCCCAATTCAAATTTTAACCCGATCCCCCCATCCAACTATTTAACCCACCTGGATTTCTTTTAATTCTGGCCGTTGATCTTTTTGATCAACGGCCACTCCTTTCCTTTTAAACTCACCTAACCCAACCATAACGCCTCATTTCTCTCTAACAGCCGCCTCTGAAATCCCTCGTCTCTCTCGAATCCTCTCGACCTCTGAAACCCTACCTCCCTCTCTGACCTAAAAGCCACCGGAATCCACGACAGATCTAGCCATGGACAACCTCTACTCACCCCCTCCTTCTCCTATACGTGTGCTCTTGGAAGATTCGAGGCTAGACCTCGAAGGTCCTCATCCAGACCTTGGCCGATTCGAGTTTCTATGGCCTCTCCGGCCTTGCTCCAGCATGTTCAAGCTTTAGGAGCCTATTTCTACCATCTCCGGCTGAAGACCAGACTTTCTTCCAAGCCTTTTCATTTCTAGGGTTTCTCTGAAACCCCAAAGCTATTCTAGGTTTTTTTCTGGTTGTCTTCTTAGATCTATGCTATATATGTGCTCTAATGGAGTTTTAAATCGTTTTCCCCAGTTTTCCTTTCAAAATTTATTTGTTCCCGATTTAGGGTTTCTGAAGAAATCTTAAGACGTTTTCTCACTTTTATTTTTCTTCTTTCTTTGTGTGAACTTGTCTATGCCATGTTCTTATGCTCTTTTCTCACGTGTTTGCTCCTGTGTTCTTGTATTTGCCGTATTATGCATGTTCTTCTATTTGTGCTCAGTTCTTTCTTCTACTGATTTCTATAGCATGCTTTTACATGTCTATTTTATGAGTCCCTTTATTGAGTTTTTAATCCCTTGTTTGCCTTACTGGACTATCGTTTTGAGTTCTAAGCATGTTTCATCTACTGTTTTCCTAAGCTTATATCGCCTCATCCCTTTTGAGCTTGTTTGAGTGGCAAGCTTTGCTTAAACGTGTTCCCTGTGTTTCAAATTAGTTTCTACATTCCATTTGCCTTGAACATGCTATGCTATTTGTTTGTTTCCTCATAAGTTGCTAGAAAGAGACTACTGAGCCTGTTCTAGTTGTTGTATTCTCGTCTATGCATCTGATTCTAGTCGGAAACTCTAGTATTTGGGGGTCTTTGGGCAGGCTTGACTTTGTGTTTGGGCTAGGGTTCTATTCAGGACCCTTGAGTCTCTTAGACTCATTCTGAGTCTACAAAATGAACTCGACCTCTTTGCTATGACTCTGAATTTTTTCTACACTAGTCTCTCTCTTGTTTTACATGTCTGTATGCTTTATATATGATAAACTTTTATTTCAAAAGGCCTTTTGCCAACTTGTGATTGATTCCGAATTCCTTTTTATAAGGTTTGATTGAGTGTTACTAATTTTCTCTAAATTAAACACCTCTCCACCTTTCCTGGTTGGATTCATGCATACCAAACCTCAACTCTTGATTTTACTGGCTGTTGATTGATTGTCTTTCCTTGTTTTTGCCCAAACTGTGTACTACTAGACTCTTTCCTTAAATATTTCTCTGTGTATTTACCCTTATTATGGCATTCTGGAAAAGGGTTTTTAGTTATTTTCTTTCCTTAATTACCTTATACCCGATTGAAATCAAATCCCTTGACTGAAGGGAAATCATTGAGTTTGATTTTTTCAAAGTTATTTCTTACCTCTTCCTACGTGTTTTCTGCACTATAAAGGGGGATACCCTTTTGCACTTTAAAAGACTTCTTTTCTGCACTTGAGACCTCACAATTGAACAGACTCTCGAATTGCACTCTTATACACATAGCTCTGCCTTCTACTCTCTTCTTCTCTCTACTTCTACTATTTACCTTCTGAAGTACCTTTGAGTTCTCTCTGAACTTTCAAGTGTTCTGCTGAGAATTTGAGTTTGTTCCTGCTATTTGCTTGCTCTGTTGTTCTGCTTATTCTTACTTTGCAACTGGTATGTTTCTCTTAGTTTAAATAATGCTACTCCACTATGTGTTTACATTCTAATTCTGTTTGGCTTTCCTTCACTATGTTTCTGCAACTTTGCTACTACTTTTCTTATGTGAATACCCTTTCCCTTTCCCCTTTGTATATGAGTATGGTTCAAGGCATAGCAACATTATAATAATGATGTCTATGACTTTGAACTGGGTTCTTTGAACCCCTAACTCAATCAATTCCCACTTCCCTTTCCCCTTTTATGTGGTTGAGCTTTGGACTTGGGTATGATAGTGTCCTAATCATTATCCAGACCTTGGTCTGACCTTCAAAAGGTCTGCTCCTAACTTGTTCAACTAAACAAGTGGTCAGGGGTGTGCCAGCCTACCTTATGGCTAGGTATGACCACTACCTGTCATGGCTCCCTAATTCCCTTTCACTTTGCACCTATTCCTATCTATAATGTCTGCCCTTCTCTTGCAAGCCATGCTCTGGGACCCCTGAGCTCCCTCTAAACTTGGATGCCTGAGAGCTGGCTCTTCTACACTGTACTATTCTATTTCTGATGATATCCTGGGTGTAAGCAATGCTTGGAATCCTTGAGATTACTCGAAACTTTGAAACACCTTGGATAAACAGAAGGTTTTGGAAATCTGGATCCCGAAGTTGGTTAAATACATATTATTGGACATCAAGATTGAATTAGGCTACTTGGATCTAGCTTTTAGCTTTTAATGTATCTTTAATTTCCAGTTTGATTTATTGAGTTGTAATAATTTTATATGAAACTTGGGGAATATAGTAAAAGGGTGTGGGAGGAGTCCTTACTTTCTTGCATCCAAAGGGTAGAAATCATGATTTAGGACTTTACTTTTTAATCAAACTAGAAATCCTGCCTATAGGGGCTCTAATACTGATTTAATCACATAGAAACCATGCCTATTGGATTTAACACTTAACTCACCTAGAAAGCATGTTTATAGGATTTAATCCTCATATTCTGTAACTATGCATCACGAGTGTAAATTCCCTGAAAATTGATAGATATCATGCCTATAGGATATGCATATTCATTAGGCAAATTTAGGAAGCATCTTTCCACAAGTTCATTAACAAGTGCTAAAAAACATAGATATCAATCCTATAGGATTTTTTCATCAAACTCGTTGGCTCTTTAAAAGCAGTAATAATTGGTTAATTGGTTCCTAAATGCCTAACTTAGTAACGTTTTTAAAACTTTAACCTTTGATAAAACTCTTTTAAACCAGTGTGTATTTGTCCTAAAAATTTAGTTTTCTTCAAATTTGCATATCTTTTCTAACACAGCTTCTCTAATATTCTACCTAAATGTATTTCTTTTCAAAACGATCCCTGAACTCGTTGTTTAAATCAGTTCCACAATTTACTCTTTAAAGTTTGTATCTTCTGAATTTCAATAATTACTCTTTCTGCATGTGCAATTAAAACTGTCCTCCGACCCCTTTTGAAATGTATTTGCTGTCCTAAGTCTGCAGTCCCCCTTTTTCTTTTTTAAAAACACCTCTGCATTAGTTACATTCTACAAATTAGTACTTTTCTTTAAATACTTTAATATCCGACAATTGTATCCAAGTTGCCTAATGTATACTTTCTGTCTAAATCTATGTGTTGAACCAGTCCGCTCGCTGCGTAATTTTAATCTAAGACCAAATCAATATTTATTAAGGCATGCTAAACTAAATGATTGTTTGATTTTTGGGGTTAATTTGAGCCTTGTATGACTGTTTGTTCTCCTCTTTTATTTGATACTTGTTTTGAATGTCGAACTTGAATTTTATCCTTTAAACTCCATAAAGGCCCCATCCCTTTCTTCCTGTTTAGGATTAGAAGTCCTAATACTCCGGAACTGATAGCTTGGGATGGGTAATAGTATGCGATAGGTAAACGATACCATTCTGCGCTTTAATACCTTAACGGGATGGGAAGGGTAGACACGGAGATGATGATTACACGATAATACTTCGCATACAATTGAGTACCAGTGTTGTGCGAATGATCCATGTAATGTATATACCTAGGACCCCTCTCCATCTTTATTAGTTGTTATTTTTAGATTCTTTCAAAAAGCTATCCAAAACTTTTTTTTTTCGAACTTAAAGTCTCTTGTTTATTTCCTTAAGTTATTTGCATTATTTATTTGATCTCTCCCTCACTGCATATCTCTCCCTAATTTGCAAAATTGTTTTCCTTTAGTTTCAGCATCTTTAAATCCTTTTCGCACACCTATTTATAACAATTTTCCCATATTTGCAATGCTTGCTTGTTTGTTTGTTTACATTTGCCTTCAGAGTCACAATTGTAGCATGGCCGGGAACCACACTAGTGGATCTTGAGGAGTGCCTAACACCTTCCCCTCGGGATAATTTCAAGCCCTTACCCAACTCTGGTTTTCATCTTTAACTCTTCTTAAAGTGTCCTAATACACTATAATCATTAGGTGGCGATTCTCCAAAATCCAAAACCCAATTCCCAAAGTGGGAATAGAGTTGTCTTCCCGAATGTCGTGAACCCGATTCCACAAGGAAAAAGGGGGGCGTCGACAGCAGGTTTAGGTATGGAACCATTGATAACTTGGAGTTTGTTATTAGCTGAAGGTGAGATAATCATACTCTCTTTCCACTCTCCATATCCTATCCCAGCAAATGGAACAGAAACTAACACCGTACCTGGTGTATCAGAAGGGTGAAGATATAAAGGATGAAAGGTATCGAGGTTAGGGTTAGAACTTGTAATCGGAGGTTTAGGTACAACAGACATTTGAGAATCAATAGCCATGATTATGAAAATATCATAAGAAAAGCAGCAATCACACAAATATGCATCAAATTGTGCAATAAAACCCTAAAATTGAGTTACTTTCGCGGAACTTGAAATTTCAAACGAACTTTGCATCACCGGCACAATTGAAGAGGGATCGACATCAATATCGAAAATCCCAACTTAGATGAACAAAGAAAATCATCAAAAAAATGCAGAAATCGACGGCACAAGGAATGTTCATTCTAGACCAGAAAATGGAACAACAAAACCGCAAATCCTCCCAAAATTAACTAGGTTTGCTCTGATACCATATTAGAAACAAAATAAATGGAAGGATTTAGATGAAGTAAACACAACTAAGGTCTATAATGTTCGAAGGAGAGAGACGATGCAGAGAAAGATCTTTTCATTTCTCTTTTGTGTGTAAAAACCGTCTACTAACTATTTATAATCTGGGCCTATACAAGCTGTTACAACAGATAAATAAATGGGCAATAAAAACAAGACTAAGTTGGGCCTTCATCTATTCTAACAGTAATATGACCAAGTTAAGTTTAATAATAGATCTTAGCTAATCTCCAAGTATATATATATAGTTCTGGTATATTTTAGTTAGCAATATATAATTATATAAAGGTATAATAATGGAATAATTAAGGTGTATTTCAATTTAATTAGCAATAATTAATTATATAAAATGTATAATAATGGAAGAATTCATTGTATATTTGCAGAATATTTCTGGAATATTGTATATTTAACGATATTAACTGTATAAATGATATAATAATGGACTATACATAGCTTAAGTTTTTATATAAATAATTGTTGCTACCTAAGTTATACTAAAACTATTCGAAATATTCATTAAGTGCAGGTTTAGATTTTCGAATTTCTTCAGTAATAACTATAATTATACCGGTAAATTAAAAGTAAAAAAATATCAAGGATTACAATATAACTTAGGAATTGGAAACAACCTTTCTATTTGTATTAGGTAGGGGTAAAGTCTGCGTACAGACTACCCTCCCAGACCCCACCTGTTTGGGATCAAACTGGGCTTCTTGTTGTTTTTTTTACAATATATAAGTTGTTAGGAATTCTTTTTTAACGTGATTATCGGTCTAGTTTTTTATGTTTCTGTCAAGAAATAACGTTAATTTACCATTTTTGTTATTCATTTACTGCTACTATTATTTTGTTAAATTTTCTTAAGTATTGCCTACTTATATTTTTTGCCCTTGAAGTTTACAGTAGTGTTAGTAGACAGCTTGAAAAATAGAGTAGATATCCTGTTGAAATAGGCCGGACTACATCGTCGAGTAAAAATTCTTTAACTATATGTTATTTAATGTAAATTATTTTATTATGATTTTTTCAGAAAAAACTTTTATATGTAGTTATTAAGAATTGGTTCTTTGAATTCACTCTAGAAATTAAAAGAAATTGACTCTCGTACTCAGAAGTCTATTATTCTTAAGAGAATGTTAACAAAATGTTAAAGTTTCATCTTGATTTTGATGGATGGAGTAGTTCTAAGTTAAGTAATTTTATCTGAGGATTAGGTTTGAGACTGCACCGACGATTTTCATCATTAAACATTCACTATTACACATCAAACGTGTGGAGAAACATCAAAGGAATTGCATCATCATTAATCTTTTTGACTACAGATTGCAATGATTTTATTTAGCTCAAATGCATACATACTTTTGCCGTCAACAAACATGATAAGTACTACACTAAATAGTAAAATAAGTTATTTCTGTTGGAATTTTTAGTATATAATATGCTTAAAATAGGGTGAATGAGATAGGGAGGGAAATGAAAATTTGATGTTTTCCCTTTGGCAAAGGGACGTAGTCTCATATTGGAAGAGGAAGAGGTTTTTTATGGGTATATAAGCAATTACTCTTCTTCTAGCTTTTAAAACGTTGAGAAGAAGGCAAGCCCCGCGCCGTCGCCGCTCGTTCAGCTCGGCTTCGGCTTCGGCTTCGGTCAAATGATTGATTGATTAATTTTTTGGACTAGATTTGGAGAGTAAAACCTTTATGGTTTTGTGCTCTATTGGAGATTAAAAACTACGTGATTTTAATGTTTGTGTCATTCTTTTACAGAAATGACTAATGATAATATGAACCAAGCTATTCCAATGGTGACTGCCAATGCCTCAACGAGCCGAACAATACCAGCAACATTGGCACCGGCGGAGAAACCCGAAAATTTTTTCGAGATTGATTTCAAGCGCTGGAAGCAAAAGATGTTCTTCTACTTGACTACTCTAAGTATTCCAGAAGTTCATCAAGGAAGATGTTCACGTGCTGTCCGATGAAACTGCAGAGACTGAACGCTTTCTCGTGATTGAGGCATGGAAGCATTCCGATTTTTTGTACAAGAATTATATTCTAAGTGGTCTGGAGGATGCTTAGTATAACATCTACAGTGGCGTGGAAACGTCAAAAGAACTGTGGATTGCTTTTGAAAAGAAATACAAAACTGAAGATGCCGGGTTGAAAAAGTTCGTTGCTGCAAAGCTTTTGGACTACAAAATGGTAGATAGCAAGTCTGTTATTACCCAAGTCCAAAAATTACAAGTGATTATTCACGATCTCCTTGCTGAAGATATAAGTAGAATTAAAACTAGTATTGGTAGTATTAATTTTATTATGTTTACTAGCAGAATTTTCATTGAAGGTCTTGTCCTCAATGAAGCATTCCAAGTAGCAGCGATGATTGAGAAGTTGCCTCCGTTGTGGAAAGACTTCAAAAATTATTTGAAATACAAATGCAAGTAGACGTCCCTTGAAGATCTCATTGTTCGATTGAGTATCGAAGAGGACAATAAAGTTGTTGACAAGAGAGGTCGTGGAAACTCAAAAATCATGGGAGCAAATATTGCTGAAGAGAACGAAAAGAGGAAGAAGGCTTCTGGATCGCAACCCAAGCAAGAAGCAGTTCAGTGGAAATTGCTATAACTGTGGAAAAGCCAAACACAAATCTATGGAGTGTCGTGCTCCGAAGAAAGACAAGAAGAAGGGTCAAGCAAACATGGTTGAAAAGCATGATGATGTTGATGACTTGTGTGCCATGCTTTTCGAATGCAACTTGGTGGACAATGCTAAAGAGTGGTGGAATGATTCGGGAGCCACTCGCCATGTTGTGCTGTTAGAGAAGCTTTTGCTACTTATTCTCCTGTTGGATCCGATGAGATGCTTTCTATGGGAAATGCTGCAAAGGCCAAGATTGAAGGATGTGGGAAAATATTTCTCAAAATAACTTCCGGCAAAGTGGTGACTTTGAACAACGTCCTTTTTGTTCCCGAGATCACTCTGCTGGACTTCTTGTTAAGAATGGTTTTAAATGTGTATTTGTATCTGATAAGGTTGTAGTAAGTAAGAACGAGATATTTGTAGGAAAAGGTTATCTCACCGAGGGCCTTTTCAAGCTGAATGTAATGGTTGTTGAAAATAACAATAAAATTTCAGCTTCGTCTTACTTACTTGAGTCAAATGAATTATGGAATATATGTTTGGGTCATGTCAATTATAAAACCTTGCGAAAAATGATTCATTTGGAAGTATTGCCTGAGTTTGAATGTGACAAATCAAAATGTCAAGTATGTGTGGAATCTAAGTATAAACATCCTTACAAGTCGGTTGAAAGGAATTCAAATCCTTTAGACTTAATCTACATAGATATTTGTGACATGAAGTCAATACCATCTCGCGGCGGAAAGTAGTATTTCATAACTTTTATTGACGATAGTACTCGATATTGCAATGTTTACTTACTTAATTGTAAAGATGAAGCAATAAACGCATTCAAGCAATACAAAAATAAAGTTGAAACGCAACTTAACAAGAAAATCAAAATGATAAGAGTGATAGAGGTGGTGAATATGAATCTCCTTTTGAACAAATATGTTTAGAATATTAAATTATTCATCAAACAACGGCCCCTTATACGCCCCAATCCAATGGGATTAAAGAAAGAAAGAATCGTTCATTAAAGGAGATGATTAACGCATTATTAATAAGTTCTGGTTTGCCACAGAACATGTGGAGGAAAGCAGTTCTTACGGCTAGCCGAATACTAAATCAAGTACTCCATAGTAAAACACAATCCATTCCATATGAAAAAGGGAAAGGAAGGAAGCTTAACTTGAATTATTTTAAAGTGTGGGGTTGTTTGGCAAAAGTGCAAGTTCCTAAACCCAAAAGGGTAAAAATAGGACCGAAAACTGTTGATTGTGTTTTCATAGGATATGCAACTAATAGTAAAGCATATCGATTTCTCGTTCATAAATCAAAAAATCCCGACATTCATAATAATACGGTTATAGAATCAGATAATGCTAAGTTCTTTGAAAATATATATCCGTATAAAAAGGAATGTGAGTCGATTGTTGAAGGATCTAAATGACCTTGGGAAGAAACAAAAGAAATTACACGTAATCAGGAGGATCCAAGACGTAGTAAACGTCAAAGAACGTCTACTTCATTTGGACCAGATTTTGTGACTTTCTTATTGAAAAATGAGCCTCAAACATTTACAGAAGCTATGTTTTTTTTGGAATCATTATTTTGAAAAGAGGCAATCAATAGTGAAATAGAATCCATACTGAACAACCATACATAGGAATTGGTTGATCTTCCTCTTGAAAATAAACCGTTGGGTTCTAAATGGATCTTTAAGAGGAAAATAAAAAATGATGGTACTATTAACAAATTTAAGGCAAGACTTGTGGTCAAAGGGTATAGACAATGAGAATGTCTTGACTTTTTCGATACACACTCTCCAGTTACAAGAATTACGGCCATACGAACGTTAGTAGCATTAGCTGCAGTTTATGGTCTTGAAATTCATCAAATGGATGTTAAGACAGCCTTCTTAAATGGAGAGTTGAGGAAGAAGTTTACATGGAACAACCTGAAGGATTTGTGGTTTCAGGTAAAGAAAAGAAGGTATGTAAACTTGTTAAGTCCCTTTACGGACTAAAACAAGCACCCAAATAATGACATGCAAAATTTGACCAAACAATTTTGTCAAATAGTTTTAAAGTAAATGAATGTGATAAATGTATGTACTTTAAAAATTTTCCAAATCACATAGTCATTGTTTGTTTATATCTGGATGATATGCTGATAATAAGTAATGACATTGCCAACATAAATGCGACTAAGCGCATGCTAACTGGCAAGTTTGATATGAAAGACTTGGGAGCTGCTGATTTAATCCTTGGAATTAAGATCCATAAGACTTCTCAAGGTCTGGCATTGTCACAATCTTATTATATTAAGACAGTACTTGAAAAATTCAAGCACTTGGGCTTTAAAGTTGCAAAGACTCCAATTGATGTGAATCTTGCATTAGCAAAGACCAAAGGCCAAAATATATCACAATTAGATTATGCTCGTGTGTTGGGTTACTTAATGTACATCATGAATTGTACACGACCAGATATAGCTTGTGCTATAAGTAAATTGAGTTGATATACGAGCAATCCATGTTAATCTCATTGGATGGCCATGAAACGAGTTTTGGGTATTTAGTACATACCTAGGACTTTGCTTTACACTACAGTAAATATCCAGCGGTCATTGAGGGATACTGTGATGCAAATTAGATCAACGGATCAACTGATTCCAAGTCCACAAGTGGATATGTATTCACTATTGATGGAGGAGCGGTGTCTTGGAAGTCGTCCAAACAAACTTTTATTGCCTCCTTTACAATGGAGGCTGAATTCATAGCCTTAGATAAAGCTAGTGAAGAAGCTGAATGGCTCCGAAATTTCTTGGAAGATATTCCATTTTGGCACAAACTGTTGGCACCAATATACATACATTGTGATATTCAAGTGGCAATTGGAAGGGCTGAGAGCGTTATGTATAACGGTAAATCTCATCATATACGGCGAAGACATAAAACTACTAGTCAATTACTCTCTAGGGGAATTATCATGATTAATTATGTAATGTCAAGTGATAATGTGTCGGATTCACTTACAAAAGGCCTAACTAGAGAGGTAGTTGAGAAATCATCAAGGGGAATGGGACTGTGGCCGAGAACAAGTCACAGTGGTGGTAACTCTACCTGGAATACTGGAGATCCCAAGATCTAGGTTGAAGGAGATCAAACAAAGTCATTAATGACAATTCAATATTGTCAACTAAACTTTTGGTGCATTATCGTGATGAGACAATGTTCAGTACCAAGGATAAACATTAAGGCTTTTTAATGATTTCTAAATTTGATACGGGATATATCAAATAGTGTATCTACGGGATGACATGTTTAGGAATCACCTATTTAAGTGTGAAGTGTTAGTCGCTTCAAGGACAACTTTGTAAGGCCAGTTCTCTATGCATTTATGAAATCAGGCGGCGTTCATGGATGAAACGAAGACAACAGTGAGAACCAAAGACGATTAAGGGTTGGTTGTGTGACTTATGGTTGTCTAGACATACACCAAAATTCGACGGTTCAAAGATATCATATTTACCGATTAATCGAGTATATCCGACACAAGTTCACTATGGAAAGTTTAAAGAGAAACCTATTTATCCATATGCAATTAATTTTTGCTTGTGAATCACACAGTGTTTCATACATATTTTTGTGATATAGCCATTCCCCATTCATGTGGGGGTATTGTTAGGATTTTAAGTATATGATATGCTTAAAATCGGGTGAATAGGAAATGGAGGGAAATAAAAATTTTAAGTTTCCCCCCGGCAAAGGGACATTGTCCCTTATTGGAAGAGAAAGAGTTTTTATGGGTATATAAGTAATTGCTCTTCTTATATCTCTTAAAGCATTGAGAAGAAGGCAAGCCTCGCGCCGTCGTCGTCGTCATCGCTCGCTCGGCTCGGCTTTGGCTTTGGATTCAGATTTGAATTCGGATTTGGATTTGGATTTGGTCAAATGATCGATTGATTGATTAATTTTTTGGACCAAATTTATTTGTTAATAGTAAAATATTAACATAAATGTTATTAAATATTTATTTTAATAATAGAATATTAATATTGAAATAAATATTAATATTAAATCCAATCAATTTTTCAGTTGTGTAACTGAAAATTAAACTACCCTCTTCAATTTTCCCTCTTTATTTTATGTTATGGCATTTATGCTGTGGCCATTTTGCATAAACAATCATTCTGAAGAGTTGCACCTCTTTAGATTTCAGCCCAACTTTGGCTACAAATACAAGACTATTCTGCTCAGAATTTCCATATGATTTTCTGAGTTTCTCCTCCTTCTTATGCATACTTTTAACATCAAATAACGCAACAGTAAGTGTGAGTTGCTACCGAACTTTGTGTTCGCTGAAACACTAGGTTTGAAGTACCACTACACCAGTGTGTAATTCGTTCTATCTTGGGAGAAAATAATCCATAACCTTGGGTACTAGGAGGGGACTAAATTCCTTAAGGAAACACTATGAATTCAGTGGGCTCAGATTAAAATTCTGTTTCTGTTTATGTTCATTTCTGTTATCCAGAATTATTTTACAAATACAATTTATTAACAATTTCCGTGCTACTATTTAAATTTGAGAGCTCTTAAATAAGTTGTGCAAAAATAATTTTTGAGGAATATAATTTGGAATTTAATTCTTAACAGATCGAAGACTTGCAAGAATAATTGTTTTTTTAAAAGGATCCTAAATTAGTATTTCTAAGAAAACCTTTTTCAATTTTGCAAAACACTTATGAAAAAAAGAAGAAAAGTAACTTGCTGATTGGCCTTGTGAATTGGTACAATATATGTTACGCAGAGCCTTCCCGAGATATTTTAGAAGGGCGACGTAAGGCTAAGCAACTGATGTCCGTACGATTACTATCCGTCAATTGGAGTCCCTTCCGTACACTAGACGAGATTGTCAGTGCCATACGGAAAAATCAATATCAAGGGCAGTTCAGAGAACAAAAAAGAGAATGAGAATGAAAGAAAGATTTGCATTAATTAAGCTATTACATAAAGGCAACGCAATAACTAGGGGAGAGACACCAATACTGAGAATTGTTTGCTTGCTCGAAAGTTTGATTACTTGACCTCCTCCCCCCCCCACCCCATAAATATACTTAAAAAAATAAACCAAAATTATAGCTCTTGACATAACTAAGGTAGCGAGACATAATAGAAATACAGGAAATAAAACTACTCTATATTTACAATAAAAAAGACTTAGATTACTAGACGGTAGATACAGGTTCGTTGGAAGCAACCTTGTCTTTAGCATCAGATTCTGTATGACCGGTGCTAGAGAGCGCTATCGATGGGGCGACATAGTGTAATAACCCGATCGGTTGTTTTGATCTGTAAGATTTCGTTCAGTGGTTCGAGGTCATGAGTAACTTTATATTATGTATTCTAACTTGCGTGCATGATCAGAATTGATTTTCGGATGTTTTGTGATGACTTTGGATGTGTGGTTCTCACTTTAGAAGCTTAATTTGAAAATATTGGCTGAGGTTGAATTTTATGAAAACAACCCCGGAAAAGTATTTTGATGGCTCCGATAGGTTTGCATCATGATTTTGGACTTGGGCATATGCCTGGAATCGAATTCGGATGTATGTAGGTTGATTTGTGTTGTTTTACCAAATCTAGAAACTTGAGATTTAGAAGTTTGACCGTAGGTTGACTTCATAGCTATCGTGTTTGAATTTCTATTTTGGGACTTAGAATAGGCCCGTTTTGTATTTAAAACTTGTTTGCAAAGTTTGGCATCATTCCGAGTCGATTTAATAGGAATCAAACCCGCGGTTTCGTTTTTAGATGTTCTTCAGTTTCATGTTGATTTCATGAGTTTTGGAGGTTCGATTGAAGGTTTCGGATGTCATTCTTCCGATTTGATCACGCGAGTCAGTTCATGTTATGTTTTTAAACTTGTATTGATGTTCGGTTTGGAGCCCTGATAGGTAGGGTTTTTGATCGGTTATTTGCTCTCTTTTACTTGCATTTTAGCTAAAAAATGCTTAAAAGTATTTCCGAAAACTAATAAAATGTGCTTGTTTGCAGGAGTATTGCAATATGAGCCAAAAAAATCAAAGTCAACTCATAAATGAGTTAAAGGGGACAAGGACCAAATCAAGGCAAAAACGCCAACAGTGCGGACCGCACAATACTATGTGCGGCCGCAAAACAAGGAAAGAGCCATGTTAGTTTTTCTTTAGAGTATGTAGACCACACAAATATTGTGCGGCCGTAGAAGTGGTGATTCAGAGAGTTGGTTTTGGGAAAGCTAACGATATGCGGTCTGCGCCATAATTGTGCGGCCACACTCACAATTATGCTGTCCGTAGAAGAGAAGAATCGGAGAGCTGGGTTCAAGTCCAAAGTCAAGGAGTGCAGACTGAACCATAATTGTGCGGCGTAGAAGCAAGAGTGCAGCCGCATTCATAATGTGCAGTCCGCACAAGAAGAAGGAGTGCGGTCGCAATCCAGAATTGTGCAGTCGCAGAGATGGAACCTGTCAAGCCATGTCTATTTGTGCGGACCGCACACATTATTGTGCGGCCACGCAACCTCGACATGGGCATTTTCATTATATATTTTAGGTGAATTTTTGTTTTTGGGAGAGCACCTGAGCCGTTTTCTTTACTGTTTTGGAGAAATATTACACTAGATTAGCTTCTAAATGTTATATTTTCTTTTCGATCAATTATTATGCATTCTATCTTAATTCTTTCTTAAATTTCTTTAATTTTTATGAGTAGCTAAATTTTTAGCTAGGGTTGTGGACCAACCTTAGTATGGGTATTTAATGGGTGTTTGATTTAGGATTTGTTTGTGATTGGGTTAGCGGCCCATTAATTCTTGAATTCAAGAATTCATGCCTATTTGACTTGGTCTCTACTTGAGAAAGAGAGACTAAGTCTAGGAAACTTGGCTAATAACAAATTGGGGTGAACTCAAGAAATTGATAGTCCCAATTAAAGGGTCAAATTTAGAGATAGTAAGACCCGACTTGAGCATACATCAATTGTTTTGTGCAATACCCATTTGGACTTGAGAAAGTCAAATTAGGCTAAATCACTCAAACTACTGAGAGTTATAGAGTGGATAATTGCGTGTGATTGCTATATTACAACCCCAAACTTAAACATGCCGTAGAGTTTACAACCCGTTAGGTAACTACCTAGGTGGAAGTCACGACCCTAGATCTTTTATCATTTGCAAAACAACCAAAACCAAAAGTATTGTCTTCTAATTTTATAATTGAAATCAATAGCTTAAAGTAGAAGTAGAAATAATAAACAAGAATATGGAACTGTAATTTGAGGCACATCATACAATTACACTAAATATATACCTGATACCAATTCTAACTCCATGTGGATTTGACCCCGACTTGCGTTGGGTTTTTATTATTGCTTCGACCACAATCACTACCTATATTTGTGGTGTGAGTTTGGGCGACATTAATTTTTGGCGCCGTTGCCAGGAGGTTAAACGGATTTAGCTATATATCTAGGTTTTTGTGTTATTTGTCTTCTTTTCCTTCCGAGTCACTAACTTTATTTTTGAATTTATTTTAGGTACGAAAGTGGCTCTCAACAACGAGCCCAATGAGAATTTGCCAATAGGGGAGGACGTGGATGATGACCAAATAGATGAGGTTCCTCTTGAAACTCAAGCTAATAGACGAGGCCAACCATCTCAAGATAATGTTTCCGTCTTTCCCCATCTCCACAAGAGCAGCATCCCGCCAACAGTTACCGAACGAGGGTTATGCAAGTGCTATATTCTCGCCCCGTATTAGGGCGGGTAACCAAATCATCTATGTGATGCTTACACTACTTGAGCAACGAGGATTCTTCTGAGGCTCCGAGTCAAAATGCCTACAATCATCTCAAGTGGTTCGTCGATACTTGTTGGGGGATCAATCAAACAAATGTCTTCAAGGACGCGCCGGGGTTGAGGCTATTTCCCATTTCTCTACGGGGAAATGCATTGGACTGATTAGAGAGATTTCCCAATCATTCCATCCATACATGGGATGAGTTGACGGAGAAATTCATTGTCAAATTCTTCTTTCTAAGACATATGGCGACACTTCAGGATGAGATTCTTGCATTCAAGTAAGAACCCAATGAGCCATTTCACGAGATTTGGGAAAGATATCGTACTATGGTTAAAGAGTGACCGAACAATGATATGACCGAGGCCATGATCCAACAAGCCTTCTACAGAGCGATCAACATAATAAATCAATGTATGGTAAATCAACTCACCGGTGGGAACTTCATGAACACGCCTTATGCTGAAGCTTATGAAATTCTTGATGAGATGGCAGATACCTCATCGGCATGGCAGAGTAGAGCTGATGTTCCGCAAGGTGACCCTAATATTATTCACCTACACAAGGAACTACATGATCATGTGCAAGCTATTGCCGAGTTGAACGCTACAATGAACTAATTGGCAAAAGCTCAACTTCAGCAAGTTCAAGTGCCGAAACATGTGAATGCGATGGAAGGTGTTAATATGATGTTGACCAAGAGATGACAACAAGGTCAACAAATGCGAAGCCGTCCGGAATAATTCATGCAAGAAGATAGTGGTTATGATCAAAGTGATTCATTCAATGAGCAAGAAGAAGAATTTCAATATGTCAACAATTATCAAGGCCAAAGAAACAATAATCAAGGACAAAATAAACAACAATAGCGGTGGAAAGGAAATTGGAACAACCAAGGCCACCAAGGAAATTGGAGTGGTGGTAACAATAATCAAAGAAATTGGAATAATCAAGGTAACAAAGGAAATTGGGGAGGTAATCATCAAGGCAACTGGGGTGGCAACAATCAAAGCAATTGTAGAGTCAATAATCAAGGAGGGTGGAGCAACAACAACAACCGGGGGTTGGGTTTTCAAAGGCCCCAAATGTTACACAAATCGAGCAATCCACCTATATCCTTGTCAAGGTCCGAGCCTTTCTAACAATAGGATAGGTAGAATTTAGAATATGTTTAAACAGATGATGGAGAAGAATGCCGACTCCGATGCTCAACTAGCCTCTCACAACACTTCTATTCGCAATCTGGAGTTCAATTAGGCCAAATCTCACAAGCTTTGAACACTCGTCTTAAGAGGGAACTACCTAATGATATGGTGGTGAACACGAAGGGTGGGAATAATACGGAATATGCTACGGTCGTGACTACAAGAAATGGAATAGGCGAAGATGCAAATACGTCAAATCAAAGAAGAATTGTGGATGAAGATTTTGTGATTCAAGAAGATGAAATTCCAAGCAATGTGGTTCAAGCTAATGAAGAAGTAAGAATTGATATTAATGAAAATGTGGAGGAGGCGCAAGAAGAAGTGAATCCGTCTAGGGAACACATGATTGACATGCCGAAAAAGGTAGTGTCAAAGGCTAAGGCACCAATGCCAAGGCCTCCTCCTCCATACCCTCAAAGGCTTGCAAAGCAAAACAATGAGAACCAATTCAAAAAGTTTATTGATATGATGAAGAGTTTGTATATTAATGTGTCGTTGGTTGAAGCCTTAGAATAAAGTTCGGGATATGAAAATTTCATGAAGGACTTGGTAATCAAGAAAAGATCAATGAATTGTGAGACAATAAATATGACACATCAAGTGAGTGCTGAAGATCTGTGCGCTTTCACAATACCTTGCATTATTGGGAGTGTCTACTTTGCCAAATCATTATGTGATCTTGGGGCTTGTATCAACTCGATGCCCTATTCAGTGTTCAAAACTTTGGGAATTGGGCAACCAAGACCTACATCCATGAGGTCATAAATGGCGGATCGAAGAATGAAGAGGCCTTTGGGTATTATTGATGATGTGTTGGTTCGAGTTGACAAGTTCATCCTCCCATAGACCTTTCCTTTCTATGGGGAAGGGTCTTGTTGATGTGGAAGCCAATGAGCTCACTTTTCGGGTGGGTGACAAAAAGGTGGTCTTCCAAGTGTGCAAATCTATGAGGCAACCGAATAGTAATGAAGTTTGTTCATTTGTGGATTTGGTGACATATATGATTATTGATGATATGAGTACCACAATGAATGTCTAGGATAATTTGGAAGCTGTTTTGCTTAATCTTGATGATGTTGAGGAGAAAGAAGGGTGTGTGGAGTGTGTGAATGCATTGCAAGGCATAGGGTCGTACACTTATGAGCCACGCGAGCTATCTTTTGATCTTTAAAACCGGAAGACTCCTCCAACAAATCCCTCAATCGAGGAGTCTCCCACTTTGGAGTTAAAGCCATTGACTCCACATCTCAAGTATGAATTCCTTGGCCCTTCTTCTACTTTACCGATTATCCTTTCTTCTTTATTAACTAACATGTAGGTAGAGTCCACATTGGAGGTGATAACAAGGAGGAAAAGAGCAATCGGTTGGACATTGACGGATATTCGGGGCATAAGCCCCACCTTTTGCATGCACAAGTTTATTTTGGAAGAGGTTTCCAAACTCTCCGTTGAACATCAAAGGAGGCTAAAAAAAGCAATGCAAGAGGTAGTGAAGAAGTAAATAATTAAGTGGTTGGATGCCGGGGTTGTTTACCCCATTTCAGATAGCTCGTGGACCTCTCCGGTGCAATGTGTCCCAAAGAAAGGGGGCATGACTGTGTAACAAATGACAAGAATGAATTTATCCCAACAAGAACTGTCACCGGGTGGAGAGTATGCATAGACTATAGGAAGCTTAATAAATTCACTCAAAAAGATCATTTCCCATTTCCATTTCTTGATCAAATGCTTGATAGGTTGGCCGGACGTGTTTTTATTGCTTCCTTGATGGATACTCCGGCTACAATCAAATCCTTATTGCTCTTGAGGACCAAGAGAAGACCACTTTCACTTGTCACTGTGGTATTTTTGCATTCTTGCGTATGCTATTTGGTTTGTGTAATGCATCGTGGACTTTTTAAGCGTGTATGATGGCTATTTTCACCGACATGGTGGAGGATATTCTTGAGGTCTTTATGGATGATTTTTCTGTGGTTGGAAACTTGTTTGAAGATTGCTTGAAAAATTTGGATAGGGTATTAGCCAGATGCGAGGAGACGAATTTGGTGTTGAATTGGGAAAAGTGTCACTTCATAGTTAAGGAAGGTATTGTCCTCGGCCACAAAATTTCAAAGCATGGTATGAGGTCGACAAGGCCAAAATTGAGGTGATCTCCAAACTTCCTCCCCCACATCCGCGAAGGGATTGAGGAGCTTCTTGGGTCATGCAGATTTCTATTGCCGATTCATCAAGGAATTTTCTAAGGTGGTAAACCCATTGTGCAAACTTTTATAGAAGGATGCCAAGTTCTATTTCAATGAAGATTGTATGAAGGCATTCGAATTGCTTAAGTTCAAGTTAACTACTACTCATATTATCATCGCACCAAATTTGAGCATGCCTTTTTAGCTCATGCGTGATGCTAGTGAGGTGGCGGTTGGAGCGGTGTTGGGGTAAACAATCAACAAAATCTTCCATCCGGTCTACTATGCTAGTAAGACCATGAATGATGACCAGGTCAAATACACAGTGATCGAAAAGGAGCTACTTGCTATTGTTTATGCTATGGAGAAGTTTTGGCCATATTTGATGGGCACAAAGGTGATTGTTCACACAGTCCATGCGGCGCTTTGATATTTGATGAGCAAGAAAGATTCTAAGGCAATGTTGATGCGGTGGGTGCTTCTATTGCAAGAGTTTGATCCAGAGAATCAAGACTGCAAGGGTAGTGAAAATCAAGTAGAGGACCACTTGTCTCGATTGGAGGAGGAGGGGAGGCCACATTACGGCCTTGAGATCAATGATTCCTTCCCCGGCGAGCAATTGATAGCCATTTCAATGACTGGGATGTCGTGGTTTGCTGATTTAGCAAACTATGTTATGAGTGGCATTGTATGGAATGCATTCTCTTCAAACAAAAGGAAGAAGCTCAAACGGGATTGCCTTGTCTATTATTGGGATGAGTCGTATCTTTTCCGAATATGTACCGATGGTATGATCCGCCGATCTGTGCCAGAGGAAGAACAAATGGGAATTCTTGAGCCTTTCCACTCTTCACCGCATAGTGGTCACCATTATAGAGTAACAACGACTACAAAAGTGTTGAGTTGTAGATTCTGTTGCACACTCTCTACAAGGACGCTAGTGAGCTTGTCAAGCGTTGTGATGAATGCCAAAGGGCCAGTTGGATTTCTAAGAAGAATTAGATTCCCCTCACCACCATCTTGGAAATTGATATCTTTGATGTTTGGGGTATTGATTTCATGGGACAGTTCGTGAGCTCTTGTGGGAACACTTACATTTTGGTAGTTGTGGACTATGTGTCAAAATGGGTTGAAGTCATGGCTTTACCCAACAACGAAGCTCGAAGTGTGGTGGCATTCTTGAAAAAGAATATCTTCACAAGGTTTGGTGCTCCAAGGGCCATTATTAATAATGGGGGTTCACATTTTTGCAACCGGGCTTTTGATACCTTACTCACCAAGTATGGTGTCATTCATAAAGTCTAGACTCCCTACCATCCTCAAGCAAGTGGAAAAGTTGAAGTCTCCAACCTGGAGATCAAGAGTATTTTTTTCAAAGACTATCAATGCCAACCAGACGAATTGGTCAAGAAAACTTGATGATACTCTTTGGGCTTATAGGACGACCTACAAGACGTCAATTGGGGTGTCTCCATATCGATTGGTGTTTGGGAAGGCGTGTCATCTTCCGGTAGAACTTGAGCATAAGGCCATGTGGGCTTTGAAAAATTTGAACCTTGAATGGGATGTTGCTGCAAAATTAAGGGTGGCACAATTGAATGAGCTTGATGAATTCCGGTATTATACCTACACTAGTTTGTCCCTTTACAAGGAGAAGATGAAGTAACTCCATGAAAAGTACATCCACAACAAAGGAGTTTAAAAAAGGTGATCTTGTCCTATTATTCAACTCCCGATTACAGATGTTTCCGGACAAGTTGAAGTCAAAATGGAGTGTCCCCTTTGAAGTGGTGAATGTAATCCCCTTTGGTGCACTATATTTGAAAAATAAGAATGATGAGGTGGTTAGAGTCAATTGGCACCGGGTTAAACATTATCTTGGCAAGGGGTATGATGGCCACATTGTGGCAGTTTTTTATTTCAAGTGATTGATACTCTACGTCATGCCGCGACGTCAAAATCAAGCGCTTCTTGGGAGGCAACCCATGTGTCTTTTTCTTTTTCTTGTTTTTCTTATTTAGATTCAATAGGCTTTGTTTTGGGCTAACTAGTTTTGAAGTGTATACAGGAATGGGTGTGCATTGCAGGGACCGTGCAAGAAAAGTTAGCTAAGTGTCACAAAAGTGCAGACCACACCAGAATTATGCGGACCGCACAATCACTCTGCGGCCACATAATTCTGTGTGCGGTCGCACATCTGAAAGACCAAAACTGCATGCTCTATGAAGTTTGTCTTGTAAAAGTTCATTAACAAAGTGCGGCCGTACACAATATTGTGAGGTACACACAAATTCTATGGCCACACTCACTTTTGTGCCGACTGCAACAATTCTTCAAAGGTACAGGTAAGGAGTGCGGAACGCACTCAAAATTGTACGGCTGCACTCAAGTAAGTCTGGGCTTGCCTGGGTCAACCTATAAATAGCACTTTCATTCACTATTCACACTTTTTGACCTTTGAACTCTCAAGCCCTAAGCCCTTACAGTGCACACTCCATTAGCTCTAAATCTTCTCTCAATTCATCAAGTTAGATTCTCACGTGCATCATTCACTACTGGTATGTTCAATCTATGTTAGATTTGTGTTCTTTCTTCTTAAATTTTGTTTTTGTTTTTTTGTTTAGTTTAGTTATTTTTAGGCCTATAAATGTCAAATGTGCTTAATATGCACTTCAAAATCATGTGGGTAGCTTCGTATGTGTTAATTAGGGACTGGGTAGACTACTAAGCTTGTCAATTTGTGCAAACCATGTCTAAATTGTGAAAAATGCATGAACCCTACTTTACTGCCCATGAAATTCAAATTGTACGGCCGCATACATTTTTGTGCGGTCTATAGCCCTTTAACTTAGGGCATTTGTGTGTTGAAATTGTGCGGACTGCACTCAAAAATTTGTGGTCCGCAGTGAAAATTATGAGGTCTGCAGCAAAATTGTGTCGTCCGCACTAATGAAAGATCAAAAAACTCAGTATTCTGAACTTGGGGTTGTGCGGTCGCACTCAAAATTGTGCGGTTCGCAATTTTGGTTATGCGGCCGCACTCACTTTTGTGCGATTTGTATTTGGCAATCTACGATCGCACTAATTTTTATGCGGTCCGCACTGCCTCATTTGAATATGATTTCTTGAAATTTTTGTACATGCATCTACGACTTCCAACTCTAACTGATTCCTATCATTATGCATTGCAACAATGGTTAGATCACGTGGTAGAGGAGATACATCAAAAGGGAGGGCGTCAAGGCAAAAGTATCCTACCACTAGCAATCCAAAAAGCCATAAGCAAGAAAGCTATCGCCAACAGAGCTTCTAAACCTTCCGAGATCAGTGAGTATATCCCAACCGGGGAAGCTTCTGAGGGTAACTTCGTGCAAGCACAACCGGAAGCCCAATCATAACAAGTCCCGGGTAGATTCCACTTGGTAGATGAGTCATCTTTTGCTGCTAGCTCTTCTGAAGATTCGGAAGAGGGTAGCCAAGACTTTGAGCCTTTTTCCTCACATGCCCAGGCTGGACCAATCAATGTTGTTGATGATGATGTCTCGGACGATGATAGAGAGGGTGGTACTGCAGTTGGGGGGGGGGGGGTTTAGAGAGGTCGAGGAGAATGGAGATGCAGAAATACAAATCGTAAGCCTGACTGCCTTCAACAGATTTAGAGATGGTGGCTCAGAGATCGCTCACTCTTGAGCGATAATTCTTGATGAAGGAATTTTCTCAGATAGTTCCAGGAGAAAAAAGGATGGAAATGGTTTACCCAAAGCATCCTCGATGTAAATGAGCACTTGGTTAAGGATTTTTAGTTCAAAATCTAAAAATCTGATTTGACTCCTGTGCTTTGAACTCTTATGTGGGATTTGAAGAAGTATAAGCAATCCAATACTTGGAAAAGCTGGCTATGGGTGATGCAGCTCGCTCGTGGCTAGCTAAGATTTTGGCTATTCGAGGATCAACACCTTTGTGGCTTACAATAGGGGTTCCCATAGTCTGGGCCACCTTAAACTTTGAAGCAAAAGGGTAGCAGACATTCGTGTACATCCGCATTGATCCGTGCCTCAATGACAACAACCTTCTAATTCCTCGTGCAGTCTTAGTGGGCTCAATTATGGTTGGGTACCCGATTAATATAGGTGCTATCATGTCTACCAATATCACTCTTGCTTTCCAAAAAGATGAAAGATCCTACCTGTACTCAAACTTCTTCACAGAATACTTTAAAGATCGGGTGGAGCGAAGGCAATGTGATATAGAAATTAAGGCCAAGAAGCCTTTCTCATGGTTCCACCTATAGGGTAGTGACAACCTGAAGTTCAAGGGTAAGGCAAGTACCTCTGCTCTAGTCTGAGGAGCTAATGGTAGTAGCTATTGACACAAATTTCATGCTTTCTGCAGCAGTCGGTCCTTCTACTAGGACAACAGCCATGCCACCTTTATCTTCTAGACCACCAGCTTCATTATCACTGCCAACTTCATCCACTTATCCACAGACTACACTGCGAGTCTCCCTGACATTGGCGAGTCTCAACAACTGGATGTATGCAGCTACTTCAATTCTATTTGATGTATCTAGTGCTGTTGCAGCACAGTCAGTAGCCCCAGGTACCTCCATCAGTAGAGGAAACATTGAAGAAAATTCTGGACAACTATAAGACCATTATAGAGACTCTAGTGGCACATGGGGAGGTCATTGAGGAGTTGGGAAAGAAAACAAAGAAGATGCAGAGGTCTTAGTGTCACACCTCCTTTTTTAATACTACTTTACCCATGAGGGCGTAGAGGAGTTTTTCCAATTTAAGGACAGTCAGAACGGGATTAGTTATTTAATTTTTCAGAGTCGCCACTTGAGAATATAATGGTGTCCCAAGTCACCGATTTAATCCCGAACCGAGGAAAGTTTGACTCTGTTACAGTCTGCGAACTAGAAATCCGGATAAGGAATTCTGTTAACCCGGGAGAAGGTGTTAGGCACTCCCGAATTCCGTGGTTCTAGCACAGTCGCTCAACTGTTGTATTTATTTTTATCTGATTCCAATTATATATTTTTTTAATTATGTGCATTCGTGTTCCGCTTTTGAATTTTAAAGAATTGTAACGTCGTGAAAATGCATTCCTTAACCACACCGTACCAGTACGCCTGTAGCTTTAGATACATTTCNTCTATGTTAACTTTGAGAAAGACTGTGGAATTATCTAAACAGTCCTTCCAATTTCTAACATTTTATAAGTCATTATTGAGGGCCCCGTAATTTTGTATTTTTGTTTAGCGAGGCTCGTCTCATTGTTATTAATGTCAAGCTAAAGTATCTAAGTTCTCTTTTTTGTGTTATTTTTAAAGGTCAATTAATTCATAAAATACAAATTCGAGTCTTAGATTCAAGTCCGTATTTGAACAAAAAGGATAAAACCGTTTAGCTCAAGCCCGCTACTTAAAATTCGATTTTATACTTACGGTTTAATTGCCTTATTCCTATTGTTATTCCAGCATAGCTACTTTATAGTACTTTGGGCCCTAGAATGTTAGCCCGGCAAAATAACATAATCAACGATAATTTTGGACCTTAGGACTTTTAGCCCAACAAATTAGCGTGAATCCAACTCATG
This sequence comes from Nicotiana glauca, assembly GCA_026770625.1. Lineage (NCBI taxonomy): Eukaryota > Viridiplantae > Streptophyta > Magnoliopsida > Solanales > Solanaceae > Nicotiana > Nicotiana glauca. The sequence goes on along the minus strand of MU724370.1, from coordinate 5,676 downwards.
CATCTGTTTTTATTGTAACTGTTAGTGACTAACCAAATTTACCAATTGAATAAAAATCAGGAAACTAAACGGCAAGCTTTATTAGCTAAACATAAACTCAATCTCAAATATCTTAGTCATGAAATATGTATACAGTTTTGTGTTTTTAATCGTATCTATTCAAAAATAGTTATAGATTTCTAGCCAAACAAACATGAACTTCCTAATTGATCACTTAGTACTACGTAAAATGAATTAAACTACTTCCAGATCCAAATTAGGGATCGACAGATTATTAAACTGCACAGGTTCAATTTAATCAATATAACTACTTTAAAACAATTACAGTCCATCAG
>MU724366.1:7374-34587 GCA_026770625.1 Nicotiana glauca | reverse complement strand
TTACAAAGACAAAAACTTCAGCTGAAGTTTTCCAGTACAAAAGAAAAACTTCAGCCCCGTGGGCTGAAGTTAACTTCAGCTGAAGTTTTCCAGTACAAAAGAAAAACTTCAGCCCCATGGGCTGAAGTTATTTGAAAAAGTGGGTACGCTTGCAATTTTTTTTGCAAAGCGGGCACAGGTTAAAATGTAATGGGGCTGAAGTTATTTGAAAAAGCGGGTACGCTTGCAATTTTTTTTGCAAAGCGGGCACAGGTTAAAATGTAATGGGGCTGAAGTTATTTGAAAAAGCGGGTACGCTTGCAATTTTTTTTGCAAAGCGGGCACAGGTTAAAATGTGGCACAAAAAGCGGGTATAGATGCAATTGCCCCGTCTAGGGTTAGATTATTTAATGTTGGGTATTGGGCTTGGGTTGTTATGGGCTAGGTTCGAAGTTTGGGCCTAAAAATGAGCCGTTTGAACCCAAATATTATTCTTTCCCCACAATCGAGAATAAAAATACGATCTTATTTAATTAATCCTACGTAGGCAAAATAACTGTTAAAATGTGACTGACAATTAAAACAAAACTATTTTTTGGGTATTTTCAAGATTAAAGTAACTACAAAATATTAATGAAACTATTTTTTTGTAATTTTCATTTTGATATAAAGATAAAATATAAAGTATTATTTTTGTATTTTTTAAAGATTAAAATGACTACAAAATATTAATGAGACTATTTTTGTATTTTCGAAATTATATAAAGATAAAAAATAACGTCCTATTATTATATATTTTTTTTGTATTTTTCAAGATTATATTAAAATAAAAATAGGTTCAAAGGAACATATCTCTCTAAAAATATCTAATACATTATTAAAATAGATTAATATGCAACCATTTTTGTATTTTTTATTTTTGTGATAAAAATAAAGTAAAGAAGTCAAAAATATTTGAAATAGTTATATTAGGCCTAAATTAAATATTTACATGCTAAAAATGGGTAAAATTTCGGGGAGGGTCAAAAATCACATGTCAACAAAAGGTCTCGGTGGTGTTCACCGGTAGGGATATCTCCTCTTTAGTAGTTTTGCATGCCATGTTGAATCCGTTTAAATCCCTGACTGCAGGCACTATTTGGTCTTGTAGACCCAGCTGTTCCACGACCCTCGATCTAATGATATTGCCCGAGCTACCTGGATCAATTAACATAGGCTTAACTTGAGATTTAATTATGAATACAAATATTACCAATGTGTCATTATGTGGATGCGTGATGCCTTCAGCATTCTCATCGTTGAAAGATACGGTAATTTTTGGTATGTAATCTCGAGTTCGCTTCTCCTTTGTAATGAACACTTTAGTGAATTGTAGCATCGGCCCCTGGGGGAAGTCGACTCCACCAATGATCATGTTAATGAAGTGCTGAGGTTCCTCTTGCTCGGTCTGCTTGTTGGAGTCCCTATTCCTGAAGTAATTTTTGGCTCGATCACTTAGAAATTTCCGGAGGTGTCCGTTATTAAATAACCGGGCCACCTCTTCCCTTAATTGTCGGTAGTCTTCGGTCCTTTGGCCATGAGTTCCATGATACTTACACATTAGACTGGGGTCCCTCTGGGAAGGATCATATTGCAATGGCCTCTGAAACTTGGTATCTTTAATGTGTCTAATGGCAGATACGATGATGGCGGCATCGATACTGAAATTGTATTTCGATTATCTCGGTGCCTACCATGGCTTGTCCAAATCGTGTTTAGTTATGAGCCCCCGACTATCGCGATCTCGATTGCTCCTATTTTTGCTCCTCGCATGGTTATTTACAGACTGATTACCTCTTTGATCTTCGTTATATGGTTGATACCGATCTTTGTTCGGTCATGGTTCATGATCGATGGCTATTTTGGATATGTCACTAGTTCTGACAGGATACACAGATTCGGAGGGGCCCCTAAGCTGATCAACTTCGACTTTGATTTTTGATTGGTACCTGTTTTGGACATCGGCGCAAGTTACCACCAAGTATTCTATTAGATTTTGTTTCAACTGCTGCGAAGCTAGTGAGCTTTGGGGATTAGCTTGGCTGAATTCTTGAATAGCCCAATCATCCCCGACAAGAGTCAGATCCATTCGTTCCATTTGAAACCTCGACACGAATTCCCAAAGCATATCGTTATCCCTTTGCTTTACTTTGAATATGTCCGACTTCCTGGTCTCAACCTTGATGTCCCCGGTGTGTGCCTTTACAAAGACATCTGCAAGCATAGCAAATAAATAAATAGAATTAGGGGATAAGTTATCATACCATATCATAGCTCATTTTTACAAGGTTTCCCCGAATTTTTTCAACACAACGGACTCGATTTCGTCATCTTCTATGTTGTTCTCCTTGATACCACACTTGTAGGAGGTCATATGTTTATTTTGATTCGTTGTTCCATTATACGTCGAAATTTCGAGAAAACAAAACTTCTTCCGGATTGACTTCGGTGCCGCGCTCGGAGGGAAAGGCTTTTGGACAAATTTTTTGGAATCTAAGCCCTTCAATATCGGGTTCTCCTGGGATCTGATCAACTCTGGAGTTATAAGTCTCCATTTTTTGTCGTTGGATTCAATCTTCTTTTCCCCCGGTTCTACTCGCTTTGTTAGTTCCTCAAGCATCTTTATTATTTCGGGGTTGGTCCCGGGTCCAACTTCACCCGGCCTCTCTGGAGTTTGTTCACTTCTTCGGGTGTTCTTCTGAGATAGCTCGAGCTCAACCCTGTTGGGGTGTGACTTTGATTTTGTAACTGGGCTATCGCCACCTGTTGAGCTTGCAACATTTTGAAGATCACCCACAAATTGATCCATAGCCTTCACCATCGTGCATGACCCGGGCTACCGAACTGGCTCCTCCACGAACGGTGTTCTCTGGATCGGTAGGTAAGTTAGCATTGATGGCTACGTGGGAGTCTGCATCGATTGGGTCCATGACCGGAAACCCGTTGGGGTCAATAGGGGGAACCTTATTGCTGGGTACTATATTGTTGTTCTCGCCATGGTGTCAAAACTCAGCATCAACGTTCAAGTGAGCAGATTGAGAGTTTGACATTCTTAAATTTTACGTAAAATTAAAATTTCAAAGAACAAGCGTAAACCAGAGTGTGTTATGGGAATTTGTATCAAATTGCCACTATTATCCTTGGCACCATGGTGGGCGCCAAATTGTTTGCCGAAAAAAATGGATAACAATTGAATTTATATGTGGTTTGAAGGATATATGGATTAATTCAATATAAATCGTCAACATCATTAGATTAAGGAAATGGAAGACGTAATGAATAACCAAACCAATGATAAGAGTGATCTCAAGCTCGATTAATGGCTCAATGAAGAACCTGCCTTCGATCTCGAGCTCACACTAATAAAGACTGATAAAGCAGAAATAACTTTAAATAACATAGAGATAGAGATAAATTGAATTGATATACGTGTCGAGTTCATGAATAATAAGCTTTTTCCTTTATATAGTGATAGAATTTTACCCTAAGTACAAGTGTTAGAAAATTAAAATCTTTCATTTCGCCAATCACTGATTTTCTGCCAATACGGATTGAGATTCACGCCGGGATATCTGGTAGGGCACAGATATCATAGTCCTTTGTCAATTGTGTTAATCCATTTAATAATGTTTTCCAAAGTCTCAAGGCCCGAACCGGACCTGGAGGACGTGATTCCGACGCCTCCGAGGGTAGGAGTCTTGCCCGAACCCCGATACGAGAGGCTCCTCGCCCAAATTTCAACTCCTTACGATCATGTTCCTTCTCCGTTTCTCTTACTGAGAAACCAAGATGTTCAACGGGCTCGTTTTTACCCGTATACAAAACCAAAATATGATATAATTTACATGACCTTATCTTGAATTTCATCATGAAATAGATTTTTTCATCTATATTTAAATTTAAAACTTTACACTTCAAGTTTAATTAAAAAATTATATGTTTATTAATATGCATGTATAATTATGTGCCTCAAACTTTTGCTATAAATTGTTTAAAGTGCGTATACAGCCGAGTTCAAGCCCCCATTTAAGCTACAGCCGAAGTTTCTAAATTTTTAAAGTTTAGCCGCTTCATATCAACTTCAAACGCGGAAGTTTAAAGTTCAGACATTTGATGTTAAGACTTTGGAGTTTGGCTTGCCAAAGTAACTTTAGACAATTTGGAAACAAACAAACTTTAGATATTTTTGTATGAAGTTCAGGCACACAAATACGTCCTATTTCACTATATCCTTCTTCCTCTAACCAAACTTAGGGTGGTCTATATAGCCAGTCTTCATCCCTAGTATTCTGAAGTTTTTACAACAAACACTTGATTTAAATTCACTTTCATATTGTGGAATTCAAGGCTCACTTGATTTACTCACTTTTCGTAGTCAAAATTTCAAATCACAATGGTGATTTTAATGTTGGAAATCCTTAACTGGCTACGGGTGCAAAGATTTAAAAAGGGTGGTTGTGCCTTAACTGGCATTGTATAAATAGGCTGTCTATGCAAATAATTTCCTTAAATTCCACAAAATTCTGAAGGCCTATGATGGGGACAACCAGCCCAGGATAAGCAAAAAAAAAATGGGGGTTTTGGCATGGTATAATAACATATAATTGGTAGAAAATAGCTTTAGTTATAAATATTGGCGTCAAATAGCCAATAAATGTGTATAATAATACGTATACCACTACTTTTTCTTCTTCTTTGTCTATATCAACATGTATATTAAAATTTTATTTTTATTCTTTATATATAAATAATATTATTCTTTGTATATCAACAATATAAAATTATATATATATAATTATTGCTGCCTTTATATCAATGTATGTCACAATAAAAATATTGTATTATTTATATATCACAGTGCATAGCATATCAGAAATGTGTATACCAAAATAGATATCATAAGTTTATTTTTCTTCTTAGTCTATATCAAAATATAATTTTCTTTGTGTACCAAAAGATTATTTACTCTCACAATTATATTTATTATTTTTATATTTTAGAACTTACTTTAACATACTATATCAAAAAAAGAAGAAAAATTGTATCAATAATTAATAATTATATTATTTGTATATCAGAGTGTATAACATAATAATAATATGTATATTAAAAAAATAAATTTTATTTACCTTCTTTTTATAACACATTTCAGATTGAAAACTCAAGTTCAAGACGACTCCAAATGTATATCCTATGTTGTAACTCGTGTATATATCTCTATGTTTATCAGTGATATCTAATGTATATATCTATGTATATCAATGAAAATTTGTGTTATATATACGATATACAATGTGATATACACGAGTGTTCATAAAAAGTTGTGTTGTATACATGATATACAAAGTGATATATACAAATGTCCTTAAAAACATGTGTGTGATATACACTGATGTATACGATATACAACGTGATATACACATGTCGTAGTTGGCTTTTTAGGTCTTATTTTTACCTGAAACCAGTATAAATCACTTCTAGTCTTGCTCAAATTTTTTATATAGCCTCGTTTAGGTATTTTCCACCAATTTCAATTACACCTACTCACTCAATCCAACCAAAAAAAGGAAGAGAGGAGAAAAACAAAGTTGAAATATAGTTTTTCTCTCTTAGTTTTGCTAATCTTGCTCAAATTTTTTATATAGCCTCGTTTAGGTATTTTCAACCAATTTCAATCACACCCACTCATTCAATCCAACAAAAAAAAAGAGTGAAGAAATCAAAGTTGAAATATATTTCTTAGTTTTTGCTTCTGATTTTCTCTGATGTTAGATCAGCCTTTCCTTTTCATCCCACTAATATTTTTTGCATAATTTGCAAGAATTTTCGCTAAACTATGAGAGAAAAAGAGAAGAGATAGAAGAAGAAATATAAGGAGAGAAAGGGGGAGGAAAGCCGAAATAAGCGCGTAGTTTTTTTTTAGAGAGAATATAAAAGAGAGTAGTTTAATGTCAAATGTTTGGGGCTATCTTTCACAAACCTAATATAAGACTAACAAATTACCGATTTCTCTTATGTGTTGTTGTAGGATGCCAATTTGTGGTCCATATACGGGGCTTTTGCATCTATACCCACTTTTTGTGCCACATTTTAACCTGTGCCCGCTTTGCAAAGAAAATTGCAAGCGTACCCGATTTTTCACATAACTTCAGCATACGGGGCGGAAGTAGCGAAGGCAATCACACAAAACTTCAGCATTTTAGTAGCCGGGCTTGAAGTTCAGCTCTAGAGCTGAAGCTTTTGTTTTGTAACCCGCGAACTTCAGCTCTAGAGCTGAAGTTTTATTTTATAAGTTTTTATTTAGTAACTGGGAAACTTCAGCTCTAGAGCTGAAGTTTGCCAGTTATAAAATAAAAACTTCAGCTCTAGAGCTGAAATTTTAGTTTAGTAACAGTTAGAGCTGAAGTTTTTGTTTAGTATTCCAAGTGCAAACATGTCAACTGTTAGCCTTCCCGCGGCCTTTCTACAGTTCCGATTTAAACAACAAAAACTGGTAATACTAGACTCATAAACCAATAAGAAAAGCATGGCTGGATCTATACCAGCTATAGCATTGCATACTAAAACGGAGAATATACAAATTTCTCATTAATATATCTTCTCCATTTCCTCATCCTCGCTCTCGCTCCAACAGCAATGGAAGATTGACCTGGGGGATCCACTGCTACCATTGCTACTGAATGTGAGGTACGTAAGTGATCCTCCCTCACCAAGCACTTCAGTAGTCTTTTCTCCATAGGCATATCCGATAATGTCCAGGCCGGACTCGGTATAAAGTTCTAGAGCTGAAGTTTTTGTTTAGTAACCGGAAAAGTTTGCCAGTTATAAAGCTGAAGTTTTTGTCTTTGTAACCGGAAAACTTCAGCTATAGAGCTGAAGTTATTTAGTTAATTGTATGTTTACTACCCCAAATAACACTCTTTTCACATAACTTCAGCTATAGTTCTATTTAATTACTACTAATTATTTTCTCACAAACTACAGAACCTTCAATTTACTACATTATCAACAACTGTAGTATTCTACGCAAGACAAAGAATAAAGAAGAAGATGCATTCTGTGAAGGAGAAAATACGCAATGCAGTGGAGAAAGCAGCAGCAAGGACAAAGGAAGAGGTAAGCAACGCAGCGGAGAAAAGGAGCTGAAGTTTTTTAAAAAGTGGCTACAAGTTAAAAGTTTTTTAAAAAACGGGTATAGGTTAAATGGGGCCGACCAAATAGGACGCCCCGTGCAATTTCTACCCCAAATACTGCAGTTAGAGGCCCAAATTCAAACAGTTCAAATCTAGTTGAACTGACTGGATATTTCCAAGGAATTTGTTTTGGGCTAAAACATCTGAAGTGCAGAATCACTTCAGATTGATTCTCCGCCGATTAATAGAAGTACTCAAAAATGAAACCAAGTGATGCAACCTCGTAGCGAAAGAACATTCTTTATTACTCATATATAAACAAGTTATTACTACTATATCTTAAATACTATAAAATTACAATACCGTAAGAATATTATTTTAAGTATCACATAAGTAAAAGCAAGTATAGCCTACCTAAATTCTTATTATTGAATTCTTATCTGGGTTAAGTTTTGGAGTGCATAATGGAGGAAGGAAATTAAGCTTGGACTACCTAAGACGTCTTATTCTTGAATTCGTATTCTTTAAGGAATAGTTCATTATATATATATATGTGTCTGTGTGAGAGAGGGAGAGAAATCAACTTATGGTACCTAAAAAAGTGAAAGAACCATTTGTTATTGATCATTCATGTCTGGAGAATATATTATCAAATGTTTCTTTCTCTCTGTTAGAATAACTCTTTCTCCTATGGAGAGAACTTTTATGGAAGATAAGTCCGAACAATCTTACTTGTAATATTTAACATTTTAATTCAGAAAATAAGTTTGAACAATTAATATTAGAGTGATAATTATATTTTAAAGGACATTTAAGATTAAAAAAATCCACTATTCTTCTGAATAATACTCCATATTTTCAAAAAAAAAAAAAAAAAAAACATACAAGCGTAATATTTCAAATAAAAGGGGCCCTCAAATTGGAGGCCTAAAGCAATTGCTTTAGTTGCTTCATGTTTGAGACGGCCTTAAGTAATAGCACTCTTCTACGATGTTCATTAGAATATTTTCTCCTCCGTATATATTTGACAAAATAAAATCACACCTATATTTACCACCGTTCTGAGAGTAGAGGAACAAAGCAATATTAAAATCCATCATTTCAATAAATGTATTAAATTTCTTCTACGCTTTCCTTTTTATCTAATTTCCATTTTCATTAATCTGCCTTAGTATTACTAAATTCTTCATATAATGATAGCGTAGACAAGAAGAAAACTACTTCCTTGAGGCGTGTGTAATGACAACCAACAAAGTACAACATGTACACGGATAATACCGTTTGACCCTCATTTTCTTCTGCTTTCCAGTGTGGCTGTGCCGCTGATTTTGCAAACGCCTCTCTGTTTTAGTTCACTCAATTATTCACCATTACCACAAAAGAATTTTATTAAAGTAATTTACTTTAAACAAACAAAACATATTTACTCTTTGAATTTTGCAATAAATTGTTTACACAAGACCACGGCAAAATGCTTATACTGTCACTAAATCAATCCTCTAAGGTTAAGAACTTCAGATTGTAAGAGCGCATAACAAAAATATTGTCACTAAAGCTATTGACTGATAAAGAAGAATGTTATTTGCATAATTTGAAACGAGTATAGACTTTATAGTTATTTAAAGCGTGAATATTGTGCTCTTTTGCATTTTCCTACTCGTTTTACTTGAACACTAGTAAACAGATCCCACAATGGCCGCGGAAATTTGCTATTCTTCTGTTTTATGGCTCCCCTGAAAGCAGAAACAACCTGTCAACTTGTGCCCACGTTTTGCAGAACCCCACACACCTATATAATTGAACCAAAATATTGACCAAAATCAAAAAGCCAACCAACCCTACCCACCCCACTCCCTCTTTTTCTTTGACAAAACAAAAAAAAAAAAACTCTTTTATTGTTCTTTTGTGACATGGTACTCTTGGTTGAAAAGATTAGCCATTTTCTGAATCATCCCAACAGGCTGGAGAATCAACATCACAATTCAGAAGCCCTGTTGGCTTCTTCTTTGCAAGTTTTTCGATCCGATGTATCTAAAATCTTGAACAAAGTCTTGCCAATTCCAGAGCCAGGGACAGAACCAGAATTCCATTTCTTGTCCCTGGCCTGGATTCAGAAGTGCCTTGATGCAATTCCAATGATTCATAGAGCTTTTGCACAGCTTGTGGTGCAAATAGACCACCCAATAAACAGATGGGGAAAATCACTAGTTGAGGAGTACTTGGACTATACCTTGAATTTGCTGGAGTTACTGAATTCTGTGACTTCTGGTGTTTCCCATTTGAGTCATGCTAGGCTTTGCATCTCTCATGGATTGAGCCTAATCGAAAAGAATTCCAATTCTCCTGCTTTAGAGCATTTGAAAGAGATTCAGCCTCATTATCTTGGCAAGGAATTCAAAGTTGAAGGGAAGATTGAAGAGAGTTCTTGCTCAGGAAAAGATTTGATCATTCATCGATCTTTGTGGATTTTGAGGAGCATTTCTTTCTGGATTTTTGGAGTTTTGTTATCTGGAATATGCAGTGATGTTAAACCCTACATGGAATTGAGGATATCAGCTGGTTTGTTTGATGAATCTTTGATCAAAGGCTGGGATTCTGTATTAGCCAAAGAAATTGCAGAAAATTGTGGTGTTTCAAAAGAGATGAAAGAGATAAATGAAGTGGTAACTAGTTTGATAGCTGCAGCCGTTAATGGTGAAGTTGATGAAGTTGCCAAAGAACTCAGAATAAGATTGGAGGATTTAGAAGAATTGCTGCAGACCATTGGGAAGAAAACAAATGATCTCTTCACAGAAGTTCTTGGTGAAAGGAGCAAATTCCTGGATAGCCTTCAGCACACCAGAAAGTAGAAATATCAAGTAGATTCTTCTTTAAATTTGTACATGCATAAAATGGTTGTGAATAAATTATTAATGTAATATATGTAAACAATATAGTTTCTCATGAAAAAGTATTGATGTCAATTAGTGCTTTACAAGTGCTTGGCTTTCTATGTCTTTTTTTCCTTTAATTATCTACCTGGTAGAGTCTAGAGGATGACCTTTACGTAATTGGTAAAGTTGCTATCATGTGACTAGGAGGTCAGGAGTTTGAACTGCGGAAACAACCTCTTGCAAAAATGTAGGGTGAAGCTGCGTACAATAGACCCTTGTGATCCAGCCTTTTCCCGAATCTCGCGCATAGCGTGAGTTTAGTGCACTAGGCTGCCTTTTTTTATCTGGCAGAGTTTGAAATTCACTGGCCTTGCTAATTAAGCCCACATGGGAGAAATGCTTCCAAAGGATGCAAGATGAAAAGGAATATTACATTTCATCTCTCTGGTGAAAAGCTAAACAGTGAAGAAATGGTAACATTTAGAGAAATGTACACAAGAAAAAGACAGATAAATGTATGACCAATGAAATTGTTAACAATGAAAAGTTTTCCCGAACGAAGATGGATATTCTGAATCTCGAATACTACATCCTAAGTTGCGTAGACTATTCAATTTTGATGCCATCCTTGTCCCGATACGAGACCAAGACGGCAGCGGGATACGTCCCGGATACGGTCAACTGACTCCAGACACTTTGACCGGAGTCCATCGACAAATTTGGGAGAAAAATTAAGATTTTGTTTTTTCAAAATAAAAAATAAAACTAATTTAGGAGAATGAAAGAATAATATCCATCTTGGAAAATGAAAGATTGAATTCTACAATATTCATGTAAGTTTTTCAGATTTTCACAAAAGAAAAGTTTGAAATCAATCACAAGATTGAAGACTGATCAAAGAGGGAATATCAGCATGTAAATAGAGTACACAAACACTATACATGCGAGGCCAAACCTATCAGTAAAAGAAATAGCGCACAATAGTAGCACAAACTTCAGTAAATAACAATATTCGAAACATGATAGTCCAGTAGGTCAAGTCACATTGAATCAGTAGTGAAGAAAACATAAAATATCAAAAGCATGCGAAGGTCTCACAACAGCAAGTAAGGAAACCCCTTTGAAAAAATTAAGGTTTCGATCGTAGTCAAGTTTTGAAGATAATAGAAACCCAGAATCAAAGGAATCACACAAAGGAAAAGAGATTCTGAAACAAGAGACTTCAAATCGAGTCGAGTATTTAAACGAACCATTTCAGACCCAAAGATATCGGGTTTTTTCCAAAATAGTAGTGTTTAAAAGATGATAAACAAACAAATCAAACAGAACTTAACTACACAGGCATTCGTCTAACAAACAGCCAAAAGAAATTAGGGCTTTTATTATGCAAACTCAGATAGAAGAACAATACGAGCAAACATAGCAAGACATGTTGAAAAATCAAAGAAGAGATTTGAAATAACTTAATAGGAAAACCCTAATCGGAGAAGATACAGAGTTTTGAAAGCAAAGTTTTAATGAAACTTCGAGAAAATGCTTAGAAGTTCAAAACAAGCATAGGTCTGAAGCAGGTCTGAAAGAAATCGAAAGAACCTTAGAAATTAGGGTTTCAGAAGAACCCAAAAGCAGCGAGAAAAGCCTTGAAAGCTATCGATCTAACCATGAGAGTCAAAGATCTGACTCGAATGGCCATAGCTGGCCGGAGAAAAGCCAAAGATGATCTGAGAAGGGCCATGAACTAAAATCAAACGAAAGCTGGACCAGAGTTCTTCATAGTCTGGCCTTGAAACCATAAGGACAAACACAAAGGAGCCATGGAAGGCTGGCACAGGTCTCTGATGACCTTGGAAGGCCATGGGTTAGGGCGGATTAGGGTGGCGATAGCTAGGGTTTGAGGGGGTTGTAGAGAGGATTTGGGAGAAGAGGGATTTCAGAGGCGGCGTATGGTGAATAATGAGAGAGTTTGGGGGGGTCTTTTGGGTTTAATTAGGAAAGGAGGAACGGAAGCCGTTGATCTAAGTGATCAATGACTGGGATTAACTGGCTAGGTGGAGATCCGGGTATGGGTCGATTTAATTGGGTTGGGGGTCGGGTATGAGTAGGAATTGGGCCGGGGTAGGTGGGTTTAAATTGGGGTAGAATTGGGCTACAATTGAGATGAAATCTGGCTAGATTTTAAATAGCCTTTTTTCCCATTTATTTTATAAGAAATAGTAAATTAAATTTTGGAAATAAATTAAAAGTGCTAAAATTATTTATAACATACAATTATCAATTTAAAAATATTGGACTTAATTTTATAAATGTAACAACAACGACAGCAACTACCCAGTATAGTCCCACAAAGTGGGGAGAGTAATATGTAGACATGCCTTACCCCTACCCGAAAGGGCAGAGAGGCTATTTTCAATCGACCCTCGGCTCAGGGAAGTAAAGGAAAAACAAAACAATAACAAAAACAAAAACAAAAGAGCATTAGTAACTGCAGCAGAAATCGCATAAATAATTATCTAAACATAAGAACCATAAATAAAATGGCATGCGATAATATCAAACAGTAACTACGATAAATAACTACCATAAGGGGACACAATCCAATACATGAATCATCTATGGAGAGCCCTACCAAGCCCCACCCAACCCCGGGCAAGGAGTACGAAAATTCTAGAAACCCCTATCCTACAACCCTGATACTAGACCTCCAGACTTTCCTATCAAGCTCCATGTCCTAGGAAATTCGCATACTAGCCATGTCTTGCCTAATCACCTCTCCCCAATGCCTCTTAGGCCTCCCTCTGCCACGCCTCACGCCGACCACCGCCAGCCGCTCACAACTCCTCACTGGGGCATCAGGGCAATGTAAACGCAATTAAATCTTAAAGGGGCTAATATTATAATTATATGCAATTTAGCTTAAAAGAATACCAATTGAATTTGTAAAAATGTGCAAAAATTATCCCAGCTATGTTTTAGTATAAATATGAGAATCCAATAAATGAATCACCACAAATGATAAATTTGGTAATTATTATTAGTTTTTTTATGAATAAAATAGGGAAATAAATTGGTTTTTTAATCTTTAAAAATTAAGAAAAAATAATAAGATATTTGGACATGCTTATATACACACACATGTGCTATTTTGAGAGTATTTTCATAAAGAAATATATACAGGAAAAAATTGGGTATCAACAGCTGCCCCTCTTTATCCGGAAGGGATAAATCTTACAACCTAACGAGAGTGGTCAGGTTTGATGTGGCTGCGGGCACAAGAGCAGAAACTCTCCTGTCGGGACAGCTGTTGCTTGTCGGTTTACCCGAAAATAAGTAATATAAGCATATATTGTGCGCAAATTTAAACATGATACAAATTCCTGTTGAACCATGAGTGTTGTCTTTGGACGATTAGGATGACGTCTTTAGACCATGATGTCCTAGGCAATGAAGCGTATAATAAATGATGCTCTCGGGCTATGAAAATGGTGCCTCCGAACCATGATGCCTTTGAATAATGATATGCAAAAGATTGAAAGGGATCCTCGGGCCATGACATGGTGTTCTCGGGCTATGAGGATGGTGCCTTCGAACGATGATGCCTTTGGATAAGTTGGCAATATTTCAGCCCATGAAGGATGCAGTAGCATGTGACGATCTTTCAACCATGCAATGTGGCGATCTTTCAGCCGTCCAATGTGGCGATCATTCAGCCGTGCAAAGTGGCGATCTTTCGGCGGTGTAATGTGGCGATCTTTCAGCTGTGCAATGTGGCAATATTTCAGCCGTGCAATGTGGCGATCTATCAGCCGTCCAATGTGGCGATATTTTAGCCGTGCAATGTGGCAATCTTTCAGCCGTACAATGTGGATGGAGACAACGTTTAGTCTTGAAAGGCAGAATAATAGCCTTATGCAATGCAAATGTAGGAAGAGGTAGAGCTTAACCTCGAAAGGCAGAATAGTAGCCTTATGCAAGTTAGAAGGCAGAATGGTAGCCTTATGCAAGTTGCAAGGCAAAATAGTAGCCTTATGCAATGCAAATGCAGATAGAGGCAGCGCTTAACCTCGGAAGGTAAAATGGTAGCCTTATGCAAGTTGGAAGGCAGAATGTTAGCCTTATGCAGATTAGAAGGCAGAATAGTAGCCTTATGCGGATAGAGGTAGAGCTTAACCTCGGGAGGCAGAATAGTAGCCTTATGCAAGAAATAAAATAGCAAATAGCAGTAGATTTTCTTAGCTGGTAGCAGGTTGCGGCATGGTGATTATTGGATGCATTGTGATGTGTGGAACAGTATGGGCATATGCTGATAGCAGATGTCGGTAAGTGCAATGGTTCGGAGAATTGTGTTCTCGAACAACGTTTGTTGTACGGGCGGGCAGTGCGTCCAATAATTTTGTAATCTTTGTGCCTGCATCCAAAGAAAAATCATGAGTTCTGTAAAGGGGAAAAGGTTAGTTTGTATCCATGCTGGCTCTGCTCGTCTTTGACTTGTATGTATCATTGGGGTAGCGTTGCTAAACAAAGCAATTTCGATAATAATCATGCATGATTTTGTAAAAGTATAACATAAATGTATAATTAAATAGTTTTGGATGAACCGATGACTGTGACGCGGTTCGAGACATTGTAACTTCTCCTGCTACGGAATTTTGAGGGTCCTCCTCAAAATTCTGCCCTAGTTTGATGGGTCGACTCTTCTGACTGCTGCTCGTGCAACGATCGGCTGAAATTACTTCGGAATTTTGAGGGCCCTCCTCAAAATTCTGCCCCAGTTTCCAATTTTGGGGGAAATAAAATTTTTATATATTTGTGACCAAACACATAAGGCTGCCTATGTATCCCCTCTTAAATGGGAATCATTTCAGACATAGTTCAATTACATCATATAAGGAAAACATAAAGATTACACATAGTAACGCTTGACTGCATCTGAATTAATCGGTTTTGGCCAGATCTCTCCGTCCATTTCTGCAAGTATGAGGGCTCCTTCTGTAAAAACCCGGTGAACCATGTATGGACCCTGCCAGTTGGGAGAGAACTTCCTCTTGGCCTCGTCTTGATGTGGAAAACTTTTCTTTAATACCAGCTATCCCGGTGTGAATTGCCTCGGCTTGACTTTCTTGTTGAAGGCTATGGACATTCTGTTCTGATAAAGTAGAACATGACAAACTGCGTTCATTATTTTCTCATCTATGAGGGCTAGCTGCTCGTAATGACTCTTCACCCATTCTGCATCGTTGAGCTCAACTTCCTGTATAATCCTTAAGGAAGGAATTTCTACTTTGACGGGAATGACAGTTTCTGAACCATAAACCAACATATAGGGGGTTGCCCCAGTTGATGTGTGGATTGTGGTGCGATACCCTAATAGAGCAAATGATAACTTCTCGTGCCACTATTTATGCTTCTCTATCTTTGTCCTAAATATTTTCTTAATATTCTTATTGGCGGCTTCCACAACTCCGTTCATTTGAGGCCTATAGGCTATATAATTCTTATGTCTGCTCTTGAAGATTTCACACATACCTTTCATCAAGTTGCTGTTGAGATTGGAGCCATTATCAGTAATGATTGACTCTGGAATACCGAATCGACAAACAATGCGATTGCGGACAAAGTCTGCCACGACCTTCTTAGTCACTGCCCTGTAAGATGCTGCTTCGACCCACTTGGTGAAGTAGTCAATTGCCACTAGGATGAACCTGTGTCCGTTGGAAGTGGCAGGCTCGATTGGTCCAATAACATCCATTCCCCAGGCGGCGAATGACCAATGAGAGCTTGTTGCATTAAGCTCATTTGGAGGTACCTTTATCATATTTGCATGTACTTGATAGTGGTGGCATTTTCGTACATACTGGATGCAGTCTGTTTCCATAGTCATCCAAAAGTAACCAGCGTGGAGTATCTTCTTTGCTAAAACAAAACTATTCATATGTGGACCGCATGTCCCAGCATGAATTTCCTCTATCGGCTTGGATGCTTCCTTTACGTTGGCACACCTTAGTAGTCCTAAATCAGGAGTCCTCCTGTACAGGATTCCTCCGCCGTGGAAGAAGTTGTTGGATAATCTTCGCGGTGTATGTTTTTGAGTATGGTTGGCAAGCTCTGGGTACTCTCTTTTTGCCAAAAACTCCTTGATATCATAAAAACAAGGCTTTCTGTCTGCTTCTTCTTCAATATGGGCACAGTAAGCTGGCTGATCATGAATTTTCACTGGAATGGGATCAATGAAATTTTTATCCGGATGTTGTATCATAGATTATAGGGTAGCCAATGCATCGGCAAACTCATTCTGGACTCTGGAGACATGTTGGAACTCTGTCCTCGTGTGCCTTTTTCTTAATTCTTATACATGATGCAAATACGAGAGTATCTTGGAGTTCTTGGTTGCCCATTCCTCATGCACCTGATGTATGAGTGAATCTGAATCTCCAATTACTAGCAACACTTGCACGTTCATGTCAATGGCCATCTTGAGCCCTAAGATGCAGGCTTCATACTCGGCCATATTGTTGGTGCAGGGGAACCTGAGTTTGGCAGACACCGGATAATGCTGGCCAGTTTCTGATACTAGGACCGCCCCTATGCCAACTCCTTTGAAATTTTCTGTTCCATCAAAAAACATCCTCCAACCACATAGGATTCTGCAATGTCTTCTCCTATGAATGATACCTCCTCGTCAGGAAAATACATTTTCATAGGTTCGTATTTTCCTTCTACGGGATTTTCAGCAAGGTGATCTGCTAGTGCGTGTCCTTTGATCACCTTCTAAATTATGCATACAATATGGAATTCACTTAGCACGATTTGCCACTTGGCTAGCTTGCCAGTGGGCATGTATTTCTGAAAGATGTACTTTAAAGGGTCCATCCTTGATATGAGATACGTGGTATAGGCACAGAAGTAATGTCTCAACTTCTGAGCTACCCAAGTCAAATTGCAGCAGGTGCGTTCCAAAAGAGAATATCGGGTTCCGTAGGGAGTGAACTTCTTGCTGAGATAGTAAATGGCTTGTTCCTTTCTCCCTGTTTCATCATGCTGCCCCAAAACACAACCGAAGGCACCATCTAGTACTGCGATGTAGAGTAGTAGGGGTCTACCTGGCTCAGGTGGGACCAAGACTTGTGGTGATGACATGTATTCCTTAATTATGGCGAAGGCCTTTTGGTAGTCATCGGTCCATTTGGTAGCGGCATCCTTCTTCAACATCTTAAAGATTGGCTCACAGATAACTATAGACTGTGCTATGAACCGACTAATATAGTTAAGTCTTCCCAAGAAACTCATCATGTCCTTCTTGTTCTTTGGCGGTGGAAGTTCCTGAATGTCCTTGACCTTTGATGGATCCAATTCTATTCCTCGGCAGCTCACAATAAACCCAAGCAACTTTCCAGTGGGAACCCCAAATGCACACTTTGCGGGATTCAGTTTCAGGTTGTACCTTCGCAATATGTTGAAGAACTTACTCAAATCTTCCATGTGATCAATGGGCTTCATCAATGGGCTTCTTGGACTTGATGATGACACCGTCCATGTATACCTCAATTTCTTTGTGTATCATATCGTGAAAAATGGTATTCATGGCCCTCATGTAGGGGCCCCTACATTCTTTAGGCCGAACGATATCATTTCGTAACAATACATTCCCCACGGCATAATAAAAGTCGTTTTCTCAGCATCTTCCTCATCCTTCCAGATCTGATGATAACCGGCGAAGCAATCAACGAATGACTATAACTCGTGCTTGGCGCAATTGTCGATCAAGATGTGTATATTTGGCAAGGGAAAGTCGTCTTTAGGACTGGCCTGGTTGAGATCCCGGTAGTCGACACAAACTCTTACCTTCCCGTCCTTCTTTGGTACTGGTACAATATTGGCTAACCATGTCAGGTACTCAACTACCCTGAGAACTTTAGCTTTGACTTGCTTAGTGACTTCTTCCTTGATTTTCAAACTCATATCAGGCTTGAACTTCCTGAGCTTCTGCTTTACCGGCGGACATGTCGGACCGGTTGGCAATTTATGGGCCACAATAGATGTACTTAGACCAATCATGTCATCATATGACCAGGCGAATATGTCCTCATATTCCTTTAGAAATTTGGTGTATTCCTTATTTTCTGATGGCGACAAATGAACGATGATTCGTGTTTCCTTGACATTCTCTGCTCTCCAGGTTAACAATTTCTATCTCGTCCAAGTTGGACTTAGGTCTATTTTCAAAGTTCTCAACTTCTTTGACGATCTCCTCTGGTATGTCATCTTCTTCTGAGTCAATGTCTGTTTGTTGTGTTGTCTCATTGCATGTCACAGTCATTGGTTCATCAAGATAAGTAATGTAATATTATGCAAGTAAAGCAATGAGAGAAAAAATAATAAGGTGTTGATTCATAAGAAAAATCGCAATGCTTTGATAAATTCCATAGTTGTTTTGAGCATTGAAGATCTTATTGCAGAAATCAAAATGCGAAAAGAAAAGATCATCTAGTAAAAATAAAAACAGTGCATGATGCTTGTTTTAGCCTTGCTACCCCGAGGCTCGCCGGGCTCTTGTTGTCCTGATAGTCCAGTTATTGAGGTGTGCCCCTCTGCTTAAGATGATCATGCATGTCAGAGTGCACGAACTAACTTTGGAGAGGGGAATAAAAAAATAAAACAAAAAGGTAAACAAGTTAGTAAGGATCATAAAAAGTATTGCGATATTTAAATACATAGTGCAGGAATGTGAGACGTGTCCTTATTTGGGAGCCTCATTGTGCCCGAGGTGGGCCTAACGACAAGTTGATTTGGAGAACTTAGAATGCTAAATGCCTCATTTCATTGATGAAAAGTAAGACCAATCTGAAATTGATGCTAAATAAATAGGAAATAAAAGTTACTAATGGCTATTGGCCTTTGTTACATTTTAAAACAAAAAAGATAAACTCCTATATACTTGGTCCCAGAAGGACCTTCCCTAGATCCAACATACTTGGCTCTTTCGAACAACTTTCCAAACTTGCGAAGTCCTAGCAATAGGTACGCTCCAGCTAGATATCAGCCTTCAGCCCCTTTAGCCTCTTGACAATCTTCAACCCTTTTGAGAAACATTCTTTCCAGTCTCCAGGAGGGATGGTGGATTTCCTAGATATTTTCTGACGAGATTTTGATCACTAGAGTGTAAATATTTCTACCAACTTAGCAATCTTGGGTGGATGTTGGGGACCATGCCGAATCTGGGGACTTCGTGCCTTATATTTCCTGCAAGGCAAATAAGGTTAGGCCCTTACCCGCACCAGACTCAACTATTTAACACCAATAATTAGCATGCCGCATTTTAGTTCTCCAAATAAATGCACAAACGTGGTGAGTTCCATTTGGGTTTAGAGGAACCCAGTGGACTTTGGACAAGGCTATCTTAAAGGATCATTATGTGGACAACATAATTGACCCGGCTAGATTTGACCATGATGCATGCACAATTTGAATAGAATAAGCTTTCTATAGGGTTTTAGACTAGTACCCTTGAGCGGACAACTCAAGGGGGAAGGCACGGAACTATCGACTACACCGTTGATCGACTGGTTTTACCGCAAATATGCCTTTCCAAATTTAGGGGGTAATAATACATGAAGAGCGCAACCACTCATTATAAGCATTGCTATCGTATTTGTTTGGCACGAGTGGAATATGATGTTGAGCATGATTATGCAGCAATTAAAAAAAATCACGTTGTCACGTATTTGCATGTTTAAGAAAGCAGTAAATATAGCAGTTTATAACAATAAAGTAGCAATAAAGAAAAGAAAAAAAAAGATAAGTCAGTTTTTCCTTGTAAAAGAAATTAAATGCTTAAAGGAATTTAAACAGGTAATTACATATAAAGGGAAAGTACAAATTAACAAGTACAATCTGAAATGGTAAAAGCCTAATTATCTCCAGCAGAGTCGCCATGCTGTCGCACCCCCTTTTTCGCTCCTCGCGTCGGGAGAATCGGGTTAATGACATTTTGGGTATAAGACAACTCGTTCCTTTTGGGAATTGGGTTTTGCATTTTTTGAAGAGTCACCACCTAATGATTTATGGTGCATTAGGACACCTATAGGGTTTAATCCTAAGTTTTCTTGATAAGGAGAGATAGGGTAAGGGCTTAAAATTATCCCAAGGGGAAGATGTTTGGCACTCTTCAAGATCCACTAGTGTGGTTCCCGGCCAAATGGTTCTTTGTGAATTTTGTTCAATTAACATATAAACAGGTAAGGCTCAAATAAGAGGGGATTTTAATACACAATTGTTTGAAAGTAAACAAAGTTTGAAAGAGCAATTAAAAGGCTGATTTTGAAAAGGAGTTATAGTGCTTTAAAAGAAAAGGCAATAAAGGAAGGAGGTCCTAGGTTTATTTATAATACGGATCACATCAATGCAATACCCAATAATCACTCCTCAAGAGAAGGTCTACATGTGGTATTAGCGCACCGGTCATCATATCCATGTGTACACTTTCCCACCCTGTTTAAGGTACTAAAGCACGGATTAGTCTCGACCACTATGCATGCTATTACCCGCCCTGTTCCTATCAGTCCTGGAGGCACGTAGGACTACTATTCCTAAAGGGAGGTATATTAGGCTGACTTGGGGTTTCAAAGGTGGAAAATCTAAGGCGACATACAAAACATATAAAACTACACATTTACACATAAACACTGAGGGGCTCATATATACCTCCTCAAACAAAGTAATCCAATAGCATGACTCAAACAACAAGTAAAGTCTAACTCTAGAAAAATACTCAAGGAAAGGATATTATTGTTGTTAAAGCAGGCTTGGTCTATTACATGACTCAATTAGGAAACACGAATCATGCCTGCCTGCTGGTTGTAGAAATTAACAATTAACAGAGGCGAGTTAAGTTTATTACTATTATTACCTAAGGCTTGCCTAATTGTTTGGAGTGGAATCCTATGAGCATGGTATCTATTATTGATTCAGAATGTGACAAAGTAGTAACAACTTAAACGAATGGTTTGAGATCATATAGTCATGCTTGCTAAATCGTGTTAATAAGGAGAGATTAAATTACTTAAAAACTGGTTCAGAGTAGACTGATTCTAAATTAGACAAGTCTCAGATTCTGCAGATGATGGTATCCATTATTACTGGTTTTAACTCCTATAGACATGATATCTAGTATTGCTGATTTTAATTCTATAGACACGATATCTAGTTGAACGCAAAATGGAATAGGCAGGACTTTTTTTTACTTGGGAACTCCTATAGGCATGATCTCTATACGTTATACTTATTTTAAACATTATAACATGTTGCCAGTTTATAGCCATTTAGATCCTAGAGCATGAGGTCTAAGGGCTAACAAGCATGCAGAATTTGAAATAAAGTCCTATAGGCAGGTTATCTAGGTGTAAAGTTGAACATGCAGAATTTTAAATAAAACCCTATGGGCATGGTGTCTAAAATGCAGAATTGAACACGTAGGATGTAAAATAGTCCTATAGGCATGCTTTCTAAATACAGAATTGAATCATTCGAAAGACAAATCCTATAGGCATGTTTTCTACCCTTGAGCATGCATAATTACCTATCCCTTTTCACTAGCCAGCCCCAAATGTTCATTACAAATTATTACAGACCGGTTGCTGAATTACATCAAGAAAATACATAAAAATAGGAAAGTACAATCATAGGAAGCCTGATTCTAACTTCCACTCAGAGTTATGGAACAAAATGCCTCAAATACCACTTGTTTCAAAGCCTTTCTCGGACTCGGGGTGTATCATAGTTCCCTAAGGGTCTCAAGGGACCCTCGGCAGTGCTTACACCCAGGTTCATAGAACCAGATAGAGATAAGTGCAGTATGGAAGGTTCAACCCTTATGTGTCCAAGTTCAGAGGGAGCTCATGGGTCCCAAAGCAAGGCTCACAAAAGAGGGACAGAACCTAAGTCTAATAGTAGAGTGGAAGTGTAGGAGCAGAAAGTTGTTTAAAACTATATTAAGACCAGTAGGGGATAAGAGTGGTTTGAAAAATTGTAGCTAGAATTATGCAGTATCAGCAAGTGCACAAAGGGGCAGGGGTGTGGGAATATATTGCAGATAGTAGGTGACCCTGAGAAGGATAAAGTCTGGACATGCACAATAATAAGTGAAGCTGACATGCCCATAAACCAGCCAAAACACACATCATATAGGGGTTATGATCCCAGGGAATCAGGTTTGGGTCATGCACAGCATTGTCCAATGCTGTCATGCCCCAAACCACCTAAAGATACCAAACGTATAGAGGATGTGGTGTTTCGGATTCATAAGTGACTGATAGAGTTCATAAATAACGGAAACATAAATTCAGAAAAAAGAAAGGGGGGGGGGGGCAGATTATAACATGTTTAGGAATGAAACTCGATTAAACACAAGCTAGGAATAGGCAAAAGTGCAGGAAATAGTAAATAAATATGTTTTTATTGATGATGAAGATTAATCAGAACATACCAGTAAAGAAGCAAAATGCAGAAAGAAAGTAAGCAAATTCCCCACAGCCTAGCCTTGGCTTTCAGCCGACTAGGTAAGGCAGCAACACAAGTAATAATAACAGAGAGAGAGAGAGAGAGAGAGAGAGAGAGAGAGAGAGAGAGAGAGAGAGAGAGAGAGAGAGAGTTTAAAGAGTGAAGTGTGTGTTCTAAACTCCAGTAGTTCGTGTTTTGAAAGAGGAGAAGTACAGGGTATTTATAGCTTTTTTGAAAATGAGTAAAAGAGAAGTAATAGCTACAAACATGAAAACAATCACAATTCAGAATCAATTATACAAGTGATTGCCTTTAATTAAGGGATCACTTGCTTGACGGGCAGTGACAGGTTCAAAAATAAGGAAAGAAATCAATTTGTAAGCAAGCTGATAGATGCCATAAAAGAAGTAGTAAAACAATTGAGTAAGTAATCAAGTCTAAGTACAGAAACATATTTATTTTGGGAAAGGATTCAGTAAGGCAAAACAAGGAAAGGAATCAATTAACCTTAGCAGGCGAGTGAAATCAGATATTCACAAAAGAAAAGATTGAAATCAATCACAAGATTGAAGACCAATCAAAGAGGGAATCTCAACATATAAATAGAGTACACAAACACTATACATGCGAGGCCAAACCTATCGGCAAAAGAAATAGCGCACAATAGTAGCACAAACTTCAGTAAATAGCAATATTCAAAACATGATAGTCCAGTAGGTCAAGTCACATTGAATCAGTAGTGAAGAAGACATAGAATATCAAAAGCATGTGAAGGTCTCACAGCAGCAAGTAAGGAAACCCCTTTGAAAAAATTAGGGTTTCAATCGTAGTCAAGTTTTGAAGATAATAGAAACCTAGAATAAGAGGAATCACACAAAGGAAAAGAGATTCTAAAACAAGAGACTTCAAATCGAGTCGAGTATTTAAACGACCATTTCAAACCCAAATACATAGGGTTTTTTCCGAAATAATAGTGTTTAAAAGATGATAAACAAACAAATCAAACAAAACCTAACTACACAGGCATTCTTCTAACAAACAGCCAAAAGAAATTAGGGCTTTTATCATGCAAACTCAGATAGTAGAACAATACGAGAAAAAATAGCAAGACATGTTGAAAAATTAAAGAAGAGATTTGAAATAACTTAACAGGAAAACCCTAATCGGAGAAGATACAGAGTTTTGAAAGCAAAGTTTTAAAAAAAACTTCGAGAAAATGCTTAGAAGTTCAAGGAAAGCATAGGTCTGAAAGAAATCGAAAGAACCTTAGAGATTAGGGTTTCAGAAGAACCCAAAAGCAGCGAGAAAAGCCTTGAAAGCTATCGATCTAACCAGAAGAGTCAAAGATCTAACTCGAATGGCCATAGCTGGCCGAAGAAAAGCCAAAAATGATCGGAGAAGGGCCATGAACTAAAATTGAACGAAGGCTAGACCAGAGTTATTCATAGTCTGGACTTGAAACCATAAGGACAAACACAAAGGAGCCATAGAAGGCTGGCACAGGTCTCCGATGACCTTGGAAGGCCACAGGTTAGGACGGATTAGGGTGGCGGTGGCTAGGGTTTGAGGGGGTTGTAGAGAGGATTTGGGAGAAGAGGGATTTTAGAGGCGGCGTATGGTGAAAATTGAGAGGGTTTGGGGGGTTCTTTTGGGTTTAATTAGGAAAGGAGGAACGGGAGCCGTTGATCTAAGTGATCAATGGCTGGGATTAACGGGCTATGTAGGGATCCGGGTATGGGTCGATTTAATTGGGTTGGGGGTCGGGTATGAGTAGGAATTGTGCCGGGGTAATTGGGTTTAAATTGGGGTAGAATTGGGCTATAATTGAAATAAAATCTGGCTAGATTTTAAATAGCCATTTTTCCCATTTATTTTATAAGAAATTGTAAATTAAATTTTGGAAATAAATTAAAAGTTCTTAAATGATTTATAACATACAGTTATCAATTTAAAATTATTGGACTTAATTTTATAAATATAAACGTAATTAAATCTTAAAAGGGGTTAATATTGCAATTATATACAATTTAGCTTAAAAATATCAAATGAACTTGTAAAAATGTGTAAAAATTATATTAGTTATGTTTTAGTATAAATATGAGGATCCAGTAAATGAATTACCAAAATTATTATTGGTTTTTTATGAATAAAATAGGGAAATAAATTGGTTTAAAAATTATTAAAAATTAAGAAAAAATAATAAGATATTTGGACATGATTATATATGCACACATGTGCTATTTTGAGAGTATTTGGATAAAGAATATATATATAGGGGAAAATTGGGTATCAAAAGCGTTAGCCTGGCGATGCCAGCTTAAAGCTAGGCTGAGGCTGGCATTAGCCAGGCGACGCCAGGCCTAAGGCCAGGCCTGCTCTGAGTTTTGGAGGTTTTAATTATTTTTCGGCTTAACTAGATGTTGACCTACACGTTTAGGGTTTGTCCCAAACATATAAATAGACTCAAAAATACCACTTTGAAGGACTTTTGCAACCGGAGGCAAGAATAGCTCGTGGAACGCTACTTGGGAGTTGGAAATATTGATTTCTACATCTCTTTATCCTTAATCTATAATTTAATTATGCAAATTACTTTGGATATTTGTACTATGAGTATGAGTAGCTAAACTCATAATTTAGGGTTTTGATGGAACCTATTAAAGGATGATTTTCTCGTTAGGTCAATATAGATTTGCCATAGTATTCTTATTATTTGTTCAACTACATGCTTATTATTGTTAATTGAAGGACCCTCAATTAACTCTTCCTATTTAGTATGCATTACTCGGGAGAGAGTGCGCATTTAGGTAGTTATCGAACATCATCACTCCTAACGCATATGAGGGATCAATACAAAGGGTTAAAAGTGGGATTAGAGTAACGAAATTTTGGGCGCGATCTAAGTGAGTTTTACTTAAAGTTAGCTAGCATAATTCGGGAGAATATGTCTAGTATATTTTTTGCAATTACTCGGGAGAGAGTTACGACGGTCAGAGTGCTCATGATTGATAGAGAAAACTTAAACAAATTTATAGCAAACATAGCGGAAAGGATTCCAACAATAGGGAAAATCAGAACCTTAGGTCATTCCAATTCTTGTTTACAAATCGTTCATAATTAGTTGTTAATTACTATATTTTCATTACATAATATTTAGTTAGTAAACATCCACTCTGTTACTTAAACATCTCCGAAGATTGAATACGTGAATTTGTATAAGTCATAGCTATGATTGACAGGTTAATTCCCTGTGTGATTCGACTCCGGACTTGTTAACCTGAATATGTTTGCAGCGATCACTTAGTCCTTTTTATAAGGCATAGTTGGGCGTGATTAGTGACTCTGATGTGCATGCTTGTAGCTTTGTTGTTGAAGCCACTGCATAGTTTTTTCCCATATTTTCCTTCGAATATTCACATCGTGCTAACAGGTGATCTCTTTATTCATCTTGTGCTTGGCAAAGACAGCATTTTACTTCTACATTGATTCCCCATCTTATGAGTCTATCAGTGGTCAGCAATTTACCTTGTAATCCCAGCCACATAATTATCTTGGTTTTAAGTCGAGCATTATTCCTATACATGAGACATTTCCAAGCTGCTTATATATCAAGCTAGTGATACTTTTCTTTGTTTATCCATCATTTTGTATTGGCTTTAGATCCTCTATAGCTTCCATTATCTTCCTTATGATCCAACAGGCTTGTTGAGGAATGTCTGCATCCTGAATTTCCTGACCTCTTATATAGTATGCATGTACCCATCTAATCTATAGATCGTTCTGTTTTTGAGCAAGGTCCCAACATATTTTTGTCACAACAACTTTATTCCACAATTTGATGTTGATTAGGTTTAATCATCCCATGGACTTTGGAGAGCATACTCTTTCCTATGTTACCAATGCTTTCCTTGTGATTCTGGTAGTCCCAGACCAGACACAGTTCCTACAGTAAGCCTCTATAACCTTTACTAGTACAGAATCTAGAAAAATTTAAGAGCGATTCGTAGTATTCACATTATACTTCAGTAACTTTTAACCTTTAAGTATAAAATTCTGGAAAAATTACTGGTTTTAAAATTTTTATTAGTGCAAAATTTAGAAAAATTCAAGAAGGATTCATAGTTTTTCAATTCACATTATACTTCAATAATTGAGAACAACTGCTTCAGGTCGTTCAAAGTCTAGTAGTCGTTCTTGAAGTTGTTCCGTATTTTAGATAGGGTTATTTTCGTCTAGACTTAAATTATCATATTAATAAGTGGCTATTTTATCAATATAATTTAAAATATAGCTAAACTCTAATTGATGATCTAATAAGTGGCTATTTACCTAGATCATCCTTCATTATCTAGGCCTTTTCTTTAATTTAACTCCCTTGCCTTATATTTCATTTTTGTTCCACTCTTCACTTTATTGTTGCATAAATTAGATTTCAATGAGTTAAGTCAAAACTCAAAAGCCAGAAAATAAGTTGGAAGTTGGAACACAAAATGCCGATCCCAAAGTAAATGACAATTTACGTGCTCTGATTATAACGAAAATAATCTAGCAGAATCCTAATTATTTGTAACCATATGCAGTTCCTTCTATTTTTGCAAATAGCAATTTGTTACATGGCAGATTTTGATTATAGAGCTTTTTTTATTTTTAGCGCGCACCCGAAATTATTTACAGTTAGTAACTGAAAAAGTATATAA
>MU724364.1:40999-65112 GCA_026770625.1 Nicotiana glauca | reverse complement strand
TTGACTCTTTCTAGACATAGGGTCTTCATTCCCTAGTTGCTTTTTTGCCAACATTAGGGTTTCAATCCTTGAGTTGCGCCTTTTTAGACATAGGGCCTCCACTTCCTAGTCGTCTTTTGCCAATATTAGGGCTCCAATCCCTGAGTTGAGCCTTTTTAGACATAGGGACTCTATACCCCAGTTGCCTTTTGCCGAAATTAGGGCTCCAATCCATGAGTTGAGTTTTTTAGACATAGGGTCTCCATTCCCTTGTCACCGTTTTGCAAGCATTAGGGCTCCAATCCCTGAGTTGCGCCATTTTAGACATAGGGCCTCCATTCCCTAGTCGCCTTTTGCCAACATTAGGGCTCCAATCCCTAAGTTGACCCTTTTTAGACATAGCGTCTACGTGCCCTAGTCGCCTTTTGCCCACATAAGGGCTACAATCCATCTGTTGTGCATTTTTAGATGTAGGGACTCCATTCCCTAGTCACCTTTTGCCAACATTCGGGCTCCAATCCCTGAGTTAAGCTATTTAGACATAGGGCCTGCATTACCTTGTCGTCTTTTTGCCAACATTACGGCTCTAATCGATGAGTTGTACCTTTTTAGACATAGGGCCTCCATTCCCTATTCGCCTTTTCTTAGCATTAGGGCTCCAATCCCTGAGTTGAGGCTTTTTAGACATAGGGTCTCCATTCCCTAGTTGCATTTTGCCAACATTAGGGTCCCAATCCCTAAGTTGAGCTTTTTAGACTTAGGGCCTCCATTCCCTAATCGCATTTTCCCAATATTAGGTCCCCAATCCCTGAGTTGAGCCTTTTTCGACATAGGGCCTCCATTCCCTAGTCGCCTTTTGCCAACATTAGGGCTCCAATCCCTGAGTTGTGCTTTTTTATACATAGGGCCTCCATTCCCTAGTCGCCTTTTGCCAACATTAGGGCTCCAATCCCTAAGTTTACCCTTTTTAGACATAGCGTCTACATGCCCTAGTCGCCTTTTGACCACATAAGGGCTACAATCTCTGTGTTGTGCATTTTTAGATGTAGGGCCTCCAATCCCTGAGTTGAGGCTTTTTAGACATAGGGTCTCCATTCCCTAGTTGCATTTTGCCAATATTAGGGTCCCAATCCCTAAGTTGAGCTTTTTAGACTTAGGGCCTCCATTCCCTAATCGCATTTTCCCAATATTAGGTACCCAATCACTGAGTTGAGCCTTTTTCTACATAGGGCCTCCATTCCCTAGTCGCGTTTTGCCAACATTAGGGCTCCAATCCCTGAGTTGACTATTTTTAGACATAGGGAATCCATTCCCTAGTCGCTTTTTTGCCAATATTAGGGCTCTAATCCTTGAGTTGAGGTTTTAGACATAGGGCGTCCTTTCCCTAGTCGCATGTTTCCAATATTAGGGCCCCCCAATCCCTGGGTTGAGCCTTTTTCGACATAGGGCCTCCATTCCCTATTCGCATTTTGCCAACATTAGGACTCCAATCCCTTAGTTGACTTTTTTTAGACATAGGACCTCCATTCCCTAGTCGCCTTTTTGCCAATATTAGGGTTCCAATCTCTTAGTTGCGCTTTTTTAGACATAGGGCCTCCATTCCCTAGTCGTCTTTTGCGAACATTAGGGCTCCAATCCCTGAGTTGAGCCTTTTTAGACATAGGGCCTCCATTCCCTAGTTGCCTTTTGCCAACATTAGGGCTCCAATCCATGAGTTGAGTTTTTTACACATAGGGCCTTCATTCTCTTGCACCTTTTTGCCAGCATTAGGGCTCCAATCCCTGAGTTTTGCCAATTTAGATATAGGGCCTCCATTCCCAAGTCGCCTTTTGCTAGCGTTAGGGATCCAATCCCTGAGTTGTGTCTTTTTAGACATAGGGCCTCGATTATTTAGTCGTCTATTGCCAAAATTAGGGCTCAAATCCCTGAGTTGAGCCTTTTTAGAAATAGGGCCACCATTCCCTAGTCGCCTTTTGCGAACATTAGGGCTCCAATCCCTGAGTTGAGCCTTTTTAGAAATAGGGCCTCCATTCCCTAGTTGCCTTTTGCCAACATTAGGGCTCCAATCCATGAGTTGAGTTTTTTAGACATAGGGCCTCCATTCCCTTGTCACCTTTTTGCAAGCATTAGGGCTCCAATCCCTGAGTTGTGCCATTTTAGACATAGGGCCTCCATTCCCAAGTCGCCTTTTGCTAACGTTAGGGATCCAATCCCTGAGTTGTGTCTTTTTAGACATAGGGCCTCGATTATTTAGTCGTCTATTGCCAAAATTAGGGCTCAAATCCCTGAGTTGAGCCTTTTTAGAAATAGGGCCACCATTCCCTAGTCGCCTTTTGCGAACATTAGGGCTCCAATCCCTGAGTTGAGCCTTTTAGACATAGGGCCTCCATTCCCTAGTCACCTTTTGCCAACATTAGGGCTTCAATCCCTGAGTTGTGCCTTTTTAGACATAGGGCCTCGATTCTCTAGTCGCCTTTTGGCAACATTAGGGCTCAAATCCGCGAGTTGACCTTTTTAGACGTAGGGCCTCTATTCCCCTGTCACCTTTTTGCTAGCGTTAGGGCTCCAATCCCTGAGTTGACTTTTTTTAGACATAGGGCCTCAATTTCCTTGTTGCTTTTTTGCCAAAATTAGGGTTCCAATCCCTGAGTTGTGCCTTTTTAGACATAGGGCCTCCATTCACTAGTCGCCTTTTGCTAGCGTTAGGGCCTCCATTCCCAAGTCGCCTTTTGCTAGCGTTAGGGATCCAATCAATGAGTTGTGTCTTTTTAGGCATAGGGCCTCGATTATATAGTCACATATTGCAAACATTAGGGCCCCAATCCCTCAGTTGAGCCTTTTTCGAAATAGGGCCTCCATTTCCTAGTCGCATATTGCCAACATTAGGGCTCCAATCCCTGAGTTGACTTTTTTTAGACATAGGGCCTCCATTTCCTTGTCGCTTTTTTGCCAAATTAGGGTTCCAATACCTGAGTTGTGCCTTTTTAGATATAGGGCCTCCATTTACTAGTCGCCTTTTGCTAGCGTAAGGGCCTCCATTCCCAAGTCGCCTTTTGCTAGCGTTAGGGATCCAATCCATGAGTTGTGTCTTTTTAGACATATGGCCTCGATTCTTTAGTCGTCTATTTCCAAAATTAGGGATCAAATCCCTGAGTAGAGCCTTTTTAGAAATAGGGCCACCATTCCCTAGTCGCCTTTTGCGAACATTAGGGCTCCAATCCCTGAGTTTAGCCTTTTAAACATAGGGCCTCCATTCCCTAGTCGCCTTTTGCCAATATTAGGGCTCCAATTCTTGAGTTGTGCCTTTTAGACATAGGGCCTCCATTCCCTAGTCGGCTTTTGCCAACATTAGAGCCTCAATCCCTGAGTTGTGCCTTTTTAGACATATGGCCTCGATTCTCTAGTCGCCTTTTGGCAACATTAGGGCTCAAATACTTGAGTTGACCTTTTTAGACATAGGGCCTCCATTCCCTAGTCGCCTTTTGCGAACATTAGGGCTCCAATCTCTGAGTTGAGACTTTTAGATATACGGCCTCCATTCCCTAGTCGCCTTTTGCCAAATTAGGGCTCCAATCCTTGAGTTGAGCCTTTTTAGACATAGGGACTCTATACCCCAGTTGCCTTTTGCCAAAATTAGGGCTCCAATCCATGAGTTGAGTTTTTTAGACATAGGGCCTCCATTCCCTTGTCACCTTTTTGCAAGCATTAGGGCTCCAATCCCTGAGTTGTGCCATTTTAGACATAGGGCCTCGATTCCCTAGTCGCCTTTTGCTAGTGTTAATGCTCCAATCCCTGAGTTGTTCTTTTTTAGACATAGGGCCTCCATTCCCTAGTCGCCTTTTGCCGACATTAGGACTCTAATCCCTAAGTTGACCCTTTTTAGACATAGCGTCTACATGCCCTAGTCGCCTTTTGCCCACATAAGGGCTCCAATCCCTGAGTTGTGCATTTTCAAATGTAGGGCCTCCATTCCCTAGTTGCCTTTTGCACACATTCGGGCTCCAATCCCTGAGTTGAGCCTTTTTAGACATGGGGCCTCCATTCCCTAGTCGTCTTTTGCAAACATTAGGGCTCCAATCCCTGAGTTGAGCCTTTTAGACATAGGGCCTTCATTCCCTAGTTGCCTTTTGCCAACATTAGGGCTCCAATCCATGAGTTGTGTTTTTTACACATAGGGCCTTCATTCCCTTGCACCTTTTTGCAAGCATTAGGGCTCCAATCCCAGAGTTTTGCCAGTTTAGACATAGGGCCTTCATTCCCAAGTCGCCTTTTGCTAGCGTTAGGGATCCAATCCCTGAGTTGTGTCTTTTTAGACATAGGGCCTCAATTATTTAGTCGTCTATTGACAAAATTAGGGCTCAAATCCCTTAGTTGAGCCTTTTTAGAAATAGGGCCACCATTCCCTAGTCGCCTTTTGCGAACATTAGGGCTCCACTCCCTGAGTTGAGCCTTTTAGACATAGGGCCTCCATTCCCTAGTCGCCTTTTGCCAACATTAGGGCTTCAATCCCTGAGTTGTGCCTTTTTAGACATAGGGCCTCGTTTCTCTAGTCGCCTTTTGGCAACATTAGGGCTCAAATCCCTGAGTTGACCTTTTTAGATGTAGGGCCTCTATTCCCCTGTCACCTTTTTGCTAGCGTTAGGGCTCCAATCCCTGAGTTGACTTTTTTTAGACATAGGGCCTCCATTTCCTTGTCGCTTTTTTGCCAAAATTAGGGTTCCAATCCCTGAGTTGTGCCTTTTTAGACATAGGGCCTCCATTCACTAGTCGCCTTTTGCTAGCGTTAGGGCCTCCATTCCCAAGTCGCCTGTTGCTAGCGTTAGGGATCCAATCCATAAGTTGTGTCTTTTTAGACATAGGGCCTCGATTCTATAGTCACATATTGCAAACATTAGGGCCCCAATCCCTCAGTTGAGCCTTTTTCGAAATAGGGCCTCAATTTCCTAGTCGCATATTGCCAACATTAGGGCTCCAATCCCTGAGTTGACTTTTTTAGACATAGGGCCTCCATTTCCTTGTCGCTTTTTTGCCAAATTAGGGTTCCAATACCTGAGTCGTGCCTTTTTAGACATAGGGCCTCCATTTACTAGTCGCCTTTTGCTAGCGTTAGGGCCTCCATTCCCAAGTCGCCTTTTGCTAGCGTTAGGGATCCAATCCATGAGTTGTGTCTTTTTAGACATATGGCCTCGATTCTTTAGTCATCTATTTCCAAAATTAGGGATCAAATCCCTGAGTTGAGCCTTTTTAGAAATAGGGCCACCATTCCCTAGTCGCCTTTTGCGAACATTAGGGCTCCAATCCCTGAGTTTAGCCTTTTAAACATAGGGCCTCCATTCCCTAGTCGCCTTTTGCTAATATTAGGGCTCCAATTCTTGAGTTGTGCCTTTTAGCCATAGGTCCTCCATTTCCTAGTCGCCTTTTGCCAACATTAGGGCCTCAATCCCTGAGTTGTGCCTTTTTAGACATAGGGCCTCGATTCTCTAGTCGCCTTTTGGCAACATTAGGGCTCAAATACCTGAGTTGACCTTTTTAGACATAGGGCCTCCATTCCCTAGTCGCCTTTTGTGAACATTTGGGCTCCAATCTCTGAGTTGAGCCTTTTAGATATACGGCCTCCATTCCCTAGTCGCCTTTTGCCAAATTAGGGCTCCAATCCATGAGTTGAGTTTTTTAGACATAGGGCCTCCATTCCCTTGTCACTTTTTTTGCAAGCATTAGGGCTCCAATCCCTGAGTTGTGCCATTTTAGACATAGGGCCTCGATTCCCTAGTCGCCTTTTGCTAGTGTTAGTGCTCCAATCCCTGAGTTGTGCTTTTTTAGACATAGGGCCTCCATTCCCTAGTCGCCTTTTGCCAACATTCGGGCTCCAATCCCTGAGTTGTGCTTTTTTAGACATAGGGCCTCCATTCCCTAGTCGCCTTTTGCCGATATTAGGACTCTAATCCCTAAGTTGACCCTTTTAAGACATAGCGTCTACATGCCCTAGTCGCCTTTTGCCCACATAAGGGCTCCAATCCCTGAGTTGTGCATTTTCAAATGTAGGGCCTCCATTCCCTAGTCGCCTTTTGCCAACATTCGGGCTCCAATCCCTGAGTTAAGATTTTTAGACATAGGGCCTCCATTACTTTGTCGTCGTTTTGCCAACATTAGGGCTCTAATCCCTGAGTTGTACCTTTTTAGACATAGGGCCTCCATTCCCTATTCGACTTTTCCAAACATTAGGGCTCCAATCCTTGAGTTGAGGCTTTTTAGACATAGGGTCTCCATTCCCTAGTTGCATTTTGCCAACATTAGGGTCCCAATCCCTAAGTTGACCCTTTTTCGACATAGGGCCTCCATTCCCTACTCGCCTTTGCCAACATTAGGTCTCCAATCCCTAAGTTGAGCTTTTCTGACTTAGGGCCTCTTTTCCCTAGTCGCATTTTCCCAATATTTGGGCCCCAATCCCTGAGTTGAGCCTTTTTCGACATAGGGCCTCCATTCCCTCGTCGTCTTTTGCCAACATTAGGGCTCCAATCCCGGAGTTGACTATTTTTAGATATAGGGAATCCATTCCCTAGTCGCGTTTTTGCCAACATTAGGGCTCTAATCCCTGAGTTGAGGTTTTAGACATAGGGCGTCCTTTCCCTAGTCGCATTTTTCCAACATTAGGGCCCCAATCCCTGGGTTGAGCCTTTTTCGACATAGGGCCTCCATTCCCTATTCGCATTTTGCCAACATTAGGGCTCCAATCCCTTAGTTGAATTTTTTTTAGACATAGGACCTCCATTCCCTTGTCGCCTTTTTGCCGATATTAGGGTTCCAATCTCTTAGTTGCGCCTTTTTAGACATAGGGCTTCCATTCACTAGTTGCCTTTTGCAAACTTTAGGGCTCCAATCCATGAGTAGTGTTTTTTACACATAGGTCCTTCATTCCCTTGCACCTTTTTGCCAGCATTAGGGCTCCAATCCCTGAGTTGTGCCATTTTAGACATAGGCCCTCCATTCCCTAGTTGCCTTTTGCAAACATTAGGCCTCCAGTCCATGAGTTGTGTTTTTTACACATAGGGCCTTCATTCCCTTGCACCTTTTTGCCAGCATTAAGGCACCAATCCATGAGTTGTGCCATTTTAGACATAGGCCCTCCATTCCCAAGTCACCTTTTGCTAGCGTTAGGGATCCAATCCCTGAGTTGTGTCTTTTTAGACATCGGGCCTCAATTATTTAGTCGTCTATTGCCAAAATTAGGGCTCAAATCCCTGAGTTAGGCCGTTTTAGAAATAGGGCCACCATTCCCTAGTCGTCTTTTGCGAACATTAGGGCTCCAATCCCTGAGTTGAGCCTTTTAGACATAGGGCGTCCATTCCCTAGTCGCCTTTTGCCAACATTAGGGCTCCAATTCTTGAGTTTTTCCTTTTAGACATAGGGCCTCCACTCCCTAGTCACCTTTTGCCAACATTAGGGCTTCAATCCCTAAGTTGTGCCTTTTAAGACATAGGGCCTCGATTCTCTAGTTGCCTTTTGGCAACATTAGGGCTCAAATCCCTGAGTTGACCTTTCTAGACGTAGAGCCTCCATTCCCCTGTCGCCTTTTTGCTAGCATTGGGGCTCCAATCCCTGAGTTGAGTTTTTTAGACATAGGGCCTCCATTCTCTTGTCGCATTTTGCAAATATTAGGCCCCAATCCCTGAGTTGAGCCTTTTTCGAAATAGGGCCTCCATTTCCTAGTCGCATATTGCCAACATTAGGGCTCCAATCCCTGAGTTGACTTTTTTTAGACATAGGGCCTCCATTTCCTTGTCGCTTTTTCGAAAAATTAGGGTTCCAATCCCTGAGTAGCGCCTTTTTAGACATAGGGCCTCCATTCACTAGTCGCCTTTTGCTAGCGTTAGGGCTCCAATCCCTCAGTTGTGCCTTTTTAGACATAGGGCCTCCATTACCAAGTTGACTATTGCCAACATTAGGGCTCCGATCCATGAGTTGACTTTTTTTAGACATAGGGCCTCCACTCCCTAGTCGCCTTTTGCCAACATTAGGGCTCTAATCCCGGAGTTGAGCCTTTTAGATATAGGGCCTCCATTCCCTAGTCGCCTTTTGCCAACATTAGGGTTCCAATCCTTGAGTTGTGCCTTTTAGACAAAGTGCCTCCATTCCCTAGTCGCCTTTTGCCAACATTAAGGCTCCAATCCCAGAGTTGTGCCTTTTTAGACATAGGGCCTCCATTCCCTAGTCGCATTTTGGTAACATTAGGGCCCAAATCCCTGAGTTGAGCTTTTTATACATAGGGCCTCCATTCCCTTGAAGCCTTTGTGCTAGCATTAGGGCTCCCCCAGTTGCATTTTGCCAACATTAGGGCTCCAATCCATGAGTTAACCTTTTTAGCCATAGGGCCTCCATTCCCTAGTCGCATTTTGCCAACATTAGGGCCTCAATCCCTGAGTTGAGCCTTTTTAAACATAGGGCCTCTATTCCCTAGTCGCCTTTTGCCAATATTAGGGTTCCAATCCCTGACTTGCGCATTTTTAGACAAAGGGCCTCCACTCCCTAGTAGTCTTTTGCAACCATTATGGCTCCAATCCCTGAGTTGAGCCTTTTTAGACATAGGGCCTCCATTTCCTAGTTGGCTTTTGCCAATATTAGGGCTCCAATCCATGAGCTTAAGTTTTTTAGACATAGGGCCTACATTCCCTTGTCACCTTTTTGCCAGCATTAGGGCTCCAATCCCTGAGTTGTGCCATTTTAGACATAAGGCCTCCATTCCATAGTCGCCTTTTGCTAGCGTTATGGCTCCAATCCCTGAGTTGTCCCTTTTTAGATATAGGGCCTCCATTCCCTAGTCGCCTTTTGCCGACATTATGGCTCCAATCCCTGAGTTGACCATTTTTAGACATAGGGTCTACATGCCCTAGTCGCCTTTTGTCCACATAATGGCTCTACTTACTGAGTTGTGCATTTTTAGACATAGGGCCTCCATTCCCCAGTCGCCTTTCGCCGACAATAGGGATCCAATCCCTGAGTTGAGCTTTTTAGACATTTGGCCTCAATTACCTTATCGTCTTTTGGAAATATTAGGGCTCTAATCCCTGAGTTGTACCTTTTTAGACATAGGGCCTCCATTCCCTATTCACCTTTTCCAAACATTACGACTCCAATCCCTGACTTGAGGCTTTTTAAACATAGTCTTCATTCCCTAGTCGCATTTTGCCAACATTAGGGCCCCAATCCCTGAGTTGAGCCTTTTTCGACATAGGGGCTCTATTCCCTAGTCGCTTTTTGCCAACATTAGGGCGCCAATCCCTGGTTTGAGCTTTTTAGACTTAGGGCCTCCATTTCCTAGTCGCATTTTGCCAACATTAAGGCCCCAATCCCTGAGTTGAGCCTTTTTCGACATAGGGCATCCATTCCCTAGTCGCCTTTTGCCAATATTAGGGCTCCAATCCCTGAGTTAACCATTTTTAGACATAGGGACTCCATTTCCTAATCACCCTTTTGCCTACATTAGGGCTCTAATCCCTGAGTGGAGCCTTTTTAGACATAGGGCCTCCATTCCCCAGTTGCCATTTGCCAACATTAGGGCTCCAATCCATGAGTTTAGATTTTTAGACATAGGGCCTCTATTACCTAGTTGCATTTTGCTAACATTAGGGCCCCAATCCCTGAGTTGAACCTTTTTCGACATAGGGCCTCCATTCCCTATTCGCATTCTGCCAACAT
This sequence comes from Nicotiana glauca, assembly GCA_026770625.1. Lineage (NCBI taxonomy): Eukaryota > Viridiplantae > Streptophyta > Magnoliopsida > Solanales > Solanaceae > Nicotiana > Nicotiana glauca. The sequence continues at coordinate 55,440 of MU724364.1, read as the reverse complement.
TAGGGCTCCAATCCCCGAGTTGACTTTTTTTAGACATAGGTCCTCCATTCGGTAATCGCCTTTTTGCCAAAATTAGGGTTCCAATCCCTGAGTTGCGCCTTTTTAGACATAGGGCCTTCATTCCCTAGTCGTCTTATGCCAATATTAGGGCTCCAATCCCTGAGTTGAGCCTTTTTTGATAAAGGGCCTTCATTCCCTAGTTGCCTTTTGCCAACATAAGGGCTCCAATCCATGAGTTGAGTTTCTTAGACATTGGGCCTCCATTCCCTTGTCACTTTTTTGCCAGTATTAGGGCTCCAATCCATGAGTTGTGCCATTTTAGACCTATGACCTCCATTCAAAGTCTCCTTTTGCTAGTGTTAGGCCTCCAATCCGTGAGTTGTGCCTTTTTAGACATAGGGCCGCAATTCTCTAGTCGTCTTTTGCCAACATTAGGGCTCAAATATCTGAGTTGAGCCTTTTTAGAAATAGGGCCTCCATTCCCTAGTCGCCTTTTGCGAACATTAGGGCTCCAATCTCTGAGTTGAGCCTTTTAGATGTAGGGCCTCCATTCCCTAGTCGCCTTTTGCCAAATTAGGGCTCCAATCCTTGAGTTGTGTCTTTTAAACATAGGGACTCCATTCCCTAGTCGCCCTTTGCCAACATTAGGGCATCAATCCCAGAGTTCTGCCTTTTTAGACATAGGGACTCCATTCCCTAGTCGCCTTTTGGCAACATTAGGGCTCCAATCCCTGAGTTGAGCTTGTTAGACGTAGGGCCTCCATTCCCTTGTCTTATTTTTGCCAGCATTAGTGCTCCAATCCCAGAGTTGTGCCGTTTTAGACAGAGGGTCTCCATTCCCTAGTCGCATTTTGCCAACATTAGGGCTCCAATCCCTGAGTTGAGCCTTTTTAGACATAGGGACTCCATTCCCTAGTCGCCTTTTGCCAATATTAGGGCTCCAATCCATGAGTTGAGCTTTTTAGACATAGGGCCTCCATTCCCTTTTTACCTTTTTGCCAGCATTAGGGCTCCAATCCCTGAGTTATGCAATTTTAGACATAGGGCCTCATTTTCCTAGTCGCGTTTTGCTAGCGTTGGGACTCCAATCCCTGAGGTGTGCCTTTTTAGACATAGGGCCTCCATTCCCTAATCGCCTTTTGCCAACATTAGGGATCCAATCCCTGAGTTGAGCTTTTTAGACATATGGCCTCAATTACCTTATCGTCTTTTTGCCAATATTAGGGCTCCAATCCCTGAGTTGAGCTTTTTAGACATATGGCCTCAATTACCTTATCGTCTTTTTGCCAATATTAGGGCTCTAATTCCTTAGTTGTACCTTTTTAGACATAGGGCCTCCATTCCCTATTCGCCTTTTTCAAAGATTGCGACTCCAATCCCTGACTTGAGGCTTTTTAGACATAGGTTCTCCATTCCCTAGTCGCATTTTGCCAACATTAGGGCCCCAATCCCTGAGTTGAGCCTTTTTCGACATAGGGCCTCCATTCCCTAGTCGCCTATTGCCAATATTTGGGCTCCGATCCCTGAGTTGACCATTTTTAGACATAGGGACTCCATTTCCTAATCGCCCTTTCTTCCAACATTAGGGCTTTAATCCCTGAGTGGAGCCTTTTTAGACATAGGGCCTCCATTCCCCAGTTGCCATTTGCCAACATTAAGGCTCCAATCCATGAGTTGAGATTTTTAGACATAGGGCCTCTATTACCTAGTTGCATTTTGCTAACATTATGGCCCCAATCCCTGAGTTGAGCCTTTTTCAGACATAAGGCCTCCATTCCCTAGTCGCCTTTTGCCAATATTTGGGCTCCAATCCCTGAGTTGACGATTTTTATACATAGGGACTCCATTTCCTAATCGCCCTTTTTTCCAACATTAGGGCTCTAATCCCTGAGTGGAGCCTTTTTAGACGTAGGGCCTCCATTCCCCAGTTGCCATTTGCCAACATTAAGGCTCCAATCCATGAGTTGAGATTTTTAGACATAGGGCCTCTATTACCTAGTTGCAATTTGCTAACATTATGGCACCAATCCCTGAGTTAAGCCTTTTTCAACATAGGGCCTCCATTCCCTATTCGCATTCTGCCTACATTAGAGCTCCAATCCCCAAGTTGACTTTTTTAGACATAGGCCCTCCATTCGCTAATCGCCTTTTTGCCAAAATTAGGGTTCCAATCCCTGAGTTGCACCTTTTTAGACATAGGGCCTCTATTCCCTAGTCGTCTTTTGCCAACATTAGGGCTCCAATCCCTGAGTTGAGGCTTTTTAGACATAGGGTCTCCATTACCTAGTCGCATTTTGCCATCATTAGGGCTCCAATCCCTGAGTTGAGCCTTTTTAGACATAGTGTCTCTATTCCCTAGTCGCCTTTTGCCAACATTAGGGCTCCAATCCCTGAGTTAAGATTTTTAGACTTAGGGCCTCCATTCCCTAGTTGCATTTTGCCAACATTAGAGCCCCAATCCCTGAGTTGAGCCTTTTTCGACATTGGGCCTCCATTCCCTAGTCGTCTTTTGCCAACTTTAAGGCTCCAATCCCCGAGTTGACTATTTTTAGACATAGGGACTCCATTTCTTAGTCTCTCTTTTGCCAACATGAGGGCTCTAATCCCTGAGTGGAGACTTTTTAGACATAGGGCCTCCATTCCCCAGTTGCCTTTTGCCAACATTAGGGCTCCAATCCATGAGTTGAGTTTTTTACACATAGGGCCTTCATTCTCTTGCAAGTTTTTGACAGCATTAGGGCTCCAATCCCTGAGTTTTGCCAGTTTAGACGTAGGGCCTCCATTCCCAAGTCGCCTTTTGCTAGCGTTAGGGATCCAATCCCTTAGTTGTGTCTTTTTAGACATAGGGACTTGATTATTTAGTCGTCCATTGCTAAAATTAGGGCTCAAATCCCTGAGTTGAGCCTTTTTATAAATAGGGCCACCATTCCCTAGTCGCCTTTTGCGAACATTAGGGCTCCAATACCTAAGTTGAGCCTGTTAGACATACGGCCTCCATTCCCTAGTCGCCTTTTGCCAACATTAGGCCTCCAATTCTTGAGTTGTGCCTTTTAGACATAGGGCCTCCATTCCCTAGTCACCTTTTTCCAACATTAGGGCTTCAATCCCTGAGTTGTGCCTTTTTAGACATAGGGCCTCGATTCTCTAGTCGCCTTTTGGCAACATTAGGGCTCAAATCCCTGAGTTGACCTTTTTAGACGAAGGGCCTCCATTCCCCTGTCGCCTTTTTGCTAGCATTAGGGCTCCAATCCCTGAGTTGAGTTTTTTAGACATAGGGCCTCCATTCCCTAGTCGCCTTTTTCGAAATAGGGCCTCCATTTCCTAGTCGCATATTGCCAACATTAGGGATCCAATCCCTGAGTTGACTTTTTTTAGACATAGGGCCTCCATTTCCTTGTCGCTTTTTCGGAAAAATTAGGGTTCCAATCCCTGAGTAGCGCCTTTTTAGACATAGGGCCTCCATTCACTAGTCGCCTTTTGCTAGCGTTAGGGCTCCAATCCCTCAGTTGTGCCTTTTTAGACATAGGGCCTCCATTACCAAGTTGACTATTGCCAACATTAGGGCTCCGATCCATGAGTTGACTTTTTTTAGACATAGGGCCTCCACTCCCTAGTCGCCTTTTGCCAACATTAGGGCTCTAATCCCGGAGTTGAGCCTTTTAGACATAGGGCCTCCATTCCCTAGTCGCCTTTTGCCAACATTAGGGTTCCAATCCTTGAGTTGTGCCTTTTAGACAAAGTCCCTCCATTCCCTAGTCGCCTTTTGCCAACATTAAGGCTCCAATCCCAGAGTTAGACATAGGGCCTCCATTCCCTAGTCGCGTTTTGGTAACATTAGGGACCAAATCCCAGAGTTAAGCTTTTTATACATAGGGCCTCCATTCCCTTGAAGCCTTTGTGCTAGCATTAGGGCTCCAATCCTAGAGTTGTGCCTTTCTAGACACAGGGCCTCCATTCCCTAGTCGCTTTTTTGCCAACATTAGGGCTCCAATCCCTGAGTTGAGCCTTTTTAGACATAGGGCCTCCATTCCCCAGTTGCCTTTTGCCAACATTAGGGCTCCAATCCATGAGTTAACCTTTTTAGACATCGGGCCTCCATTCCCTAGTCGCATTTTGTCAACATTAGGGCCTCAATCCCTGAGTTAACCCTTTTTCAACATAGGGCCTCTATTCCCTAGTCGCCTTTTGCCAATATTAGGGCTCCAATCCTTGAGTTGACTTTTTCTAGACATAGGGCCTCCATTCCCTAGTCAACTTTATTCCAACATTAGGGTTCCAATCCCTGAGTTGCGCCTTTTTAGATAAAGGGCCTCCACTCCCTAGTAGTCTTTTGCATCCATTAGGGCTCCAATCCCTGAGTTGAGCCTTTTGCCAGCATTAGGGCCCCAATCCATGAGTTGAGTTTTTTAGACATAGGGCCTCCATTCCCTTTTCACCTTTTTGCCCGCATTAGGGCTCCGATCCCTTAGTTGTGCCATTTTAGACATAGGGCCTCCATTCCATAGTCGCCTTTTGCTAGCGTTATGGCTCCAATCCCTGAGTTGTGCCTTTTTAGATATAGGGCCTCCATTCCCTAGTCGCCTTTTGCCAACATTATGGCTCAAATCCCTGAGTTGACCCTTTTTAGACATAGGGTCTACATGCCCTAGTCACCTTTTCCTACACAATGGTTCTAATCACTGAGTTGTGCATTTTTAGACATAGGGCCTCCATTCCCCAGTCGTCTTTCGCCGACATTAGGGATCCAATCCCTGAGTTGAGCTTTTTAGACATATGACCTCAATTACCTTATCGTCTTTTGGCAATATTAGGGCTCTAATCCCTGAGTTGTACGTTTTTAGACATAGGGCCTCCATTCCCTATTCACCTTTTCCAAACATTACGACTCCAATCCCTGACTTGAGGCTTTTTAGACATAGGGTCTCCATTCCCTAGTCGCATTTTGCCAACATTAGGGCCCCAATCCCTAAGTTGAGCATTTTTTGACATAGGGCCTCTATTCCCTAGTCACCCTTTGCCAACATTAGGGCTCCAATCCCTGGTTTGAGCTTTTAGACTTAGGGCCTCCATTTCCTAGTCGCATTTTGCCAACATTAGGGCCCCAATCCCTGAGTTGAGCCTTTTTCGACATAGGGCCTCCAATCCCTAGTCGCCTTTTGCCAATATTAGGGCTCCAATCCCTGAGTTGACCATTTTTAGACATAGGGACTCTATTTCCTAATCACCCTTTTGCCTACATTAGGGCTCTAATCCCTGAGTGGAGCCTTTTTTGAAATAGGGCCTCCATTCCCCAGTTCCTATTTGCCAACATTAGGGCTCCAATCCATGAGTTGAGATTTTTAGACATAGGGTCTCTATTGCCTAGTTGCATTTTGCTAACATTAGGGCCCCAATCCCTGAGTTGAGCCTTTTTCGACATAGGGCCTCCATTCCCTATTCGCATTCTGCCAACATTAGGGCTCCAATCCCCGAGTTTACTTTTTTTAGACATAGTCCCTCCATTCGCTAATCGCCTTTTTATCAAAATTAGGGTTCCAATCCCTGAGTTGCACCTTTTTAGACATAGGGCCTCTATTCCCTAATCGTCTTTTGCCAACATTACAGCTCCAATCCCTGAGTTGAGGCTTTTTAGACATAGGGTCTCCATTACCTAGTCTCATTTTGCCAACATTATGGCCCCAATCCCTGAAGTGAGCCTTTTTCGACATAGGGCCTCTATTCCCTAGTCGTCTTTTGCCAATATTAGGGCTCCAATCCCTGAGTTGAGCTTTTTAGACTTAGGGCCTCCATTCTCTAGTTGCATTTTGCCAACATTAGAGCCCCAATCCCTGAGTTGAGCTTTTTTCGACATTAGGCCTCCATTCCCTAGTCGTCTTTTGCCAACATTAAAGCTCCAATCCCTGAGTTGACTCTAATCCCTGAGTGGAGCCTTTTTAGACATAGGGCCTCCATTCCCCAGTTGCCTTTTGCCAACATTAGGGCTCCAATCCATGAGTTGAGCTTTTTAGACATAGGGCCTCCATTCCCTAGTCACATTTTGCTAACATTAGGGCCCTAATCCCTGAGTTGAGCCTTTTTCGACATAGGGCCTCCATTCCCTATTCACATTCTGCCAACATTAGAGCTCCAATCCATGAGTTGACTTTTTTTAGACATAGGGCCTCCATTCGCTAGTCGCCTTTTTGAAAAAATTAGGGTGCTAATCCCTGAGTTGCGCCTTTTTAGACATAGGGCCTCCATTCCCTACTCGTCTTTTGCCAATATTAGGGCTCCAATCCTTGAGTTGAGCCTTTTTAGACGAAGGTCCTACATTCCCAAGTTGCCTTTCACCAATATTAGGGCTCCAATCCATGAGTTGAGTTTTTTAGCCATAGGGCCTCCTTTCCCTTGTCACGTTTTTGCCAGTATTAGGGCTCTAATCCATGAGTTGTGCCATTTTAAACTTATGGCCTCCATTCAAATTCGCCTTTTGCTAGTGTTAGGGCTCCAATCCGTGAGTTGTGCCTTTTTAGACATAGGGCCTCAATTCTCTAGTCGTCTTTTGCGAACATTAGGGCTCAAATATCTGAGTTGAGACTTTTTAGAAATAGGGCCTCCATTCCCTAGTCGCCTTTTGCGAACATTAGGGCTCCAATCCCTGAGTTGAGCCTTTTAGATATAGGGCCTCCATTCCGTAGTCGCCTTTTGCCAAATTAGGGCTCTAATCCTTGAGTTGTGCCTTTTAGACATAGGGACTCCATTCCCTAGTCGCCCTTTGCCAACATTAGGGCTTCAATCCCAGAGTTGTGCCTTTTTAGACATAGGGCCTCCATTCCCTAGTCGCCTTTTGGCAACATTAGGGCTCCAATGCCTAAGTTGAGCTTGTTAGACATAGGGCCTTCATTCCCTTGTCTCCTTTTTACCAGCATTAGTGCTCCAATCCCAGAGTTTTGCCTTTTTAGACATAGGGTCTCCATTCTATAGTCACATTTTGCCAATATTAGGGCTCCAATCCCTGAGTTAAGCCTTTTCAGACATAGTGCCTCCATTCCCTAGTCGCCTTTTGCCAACATTAGGGCTCCAATCCATGAGTTGAGCTTTTTAGACATAGGGCCTCCATTCCCTAGTCGCCTTTTGCCAACATTAGGGCTCCAATCCATGAGTTGAGCTTTTTAGACATAGGGCCTCCATTCCCTTTTTGCCTTTTTGCCAGCATTAGGGCTCCAATCCCTGAGTTATGCAATTTTAGAGATAGGGCCTCATTTTCCTAGTCGCGTTTTGCTAGCGTTAGGACTCCAATCCCTGAGGTGTGCCTTTTTAGACATAGGGCCTCCATTCCCTAATCACCTTTTGCCAACATTAGGGATCCAATCCCTGAGTTGAGCTTTTAAGACATATGGCCTCAATTACCTTATCATCTTTTTGCCAATATTAGGGCTCTAATCCCTGAGTTTTACCTTTTTAGACATAGGGCCTCCATTCCCTATTCGCCTTTTCCAAACATTAAGACTCCAATCCCTGATTTGAGGCTTTTTAGGTATAGGGTCTCCATTCCATAGTTGCATTTTGCCAACATTAGGGCCCCAATCCCTGAGTTGAGCCTTTTTCGACATAAGGCCTCTATTCCCTAGTCGCCTTTTGCCAACATTAGGGCTCCAATCCCTGGTTTGAGATTTTTAGACATAGGGCCTCCATTCCCTAGTCGCCTTTTGGCAACATTAGGGCTCCAATGCCTGAGTTGAGCTTGTTAGACATAGGGCCTCCTTTCCCTTGTCTCCTTTTTACCAGCATTAGTGCTCCAATCCCAGAGTTGTGCCTTTTTAGACATAGGGTCTCCATTCCATAGTCGCATTTTGCCAATATTAGGGCTTCAATCCCTGAGTTAAGCCTTTTTAGACATAGGGCCTCCATTCCCTAATTGCCTTTTGCCAACATTAGGGATCCAATCCCTGAGTTGAGCTTTTTAGACATATGGCCTCAATTACCTTATCGTCTTTTTGCCAATTTTAGGGCTCTAATCCCTGACTTGAGGCTTTTTAGAGATAGGGTCTCCATTCCATAGTCGCATTTTGCCAACATTAGGGCCCCAATCCCTGAGTTGAGCCTTTTTCGACATAAGACCTCTATTCCCTAGTCGCCTTTTGCCAACATTAGGGCGCCAATCCCTAGTTTGAGATTTTTAGACTTAGGGCCTCCATTTCCTAGTCGCATTTTGCCAATATTAGGGCCCAAATCCCTAAGTTGAGCATTTTTCGACATAGGGCCTCCATTCCCTAGTCGCCTTTTGCCAATATTAGGGCTCCAATCCCTGAGTTGACTATTTTTAGACATAGGGACTCCATTTCCTAATCGCCCTTTTGGCAACATTAGGGCTCTAATCCTTGAGTGGAGCCTTTTTAGACATAGGGCCTCCATTCCCCAGTTACCATTTGCCAACATTAAGGCTCCAATACATGAGTTGAGATTTTTAGACGTAGGGCCTCTATTACCTAGTTGCATTTTGCTAACATTAGGGCCCCAATCCCTGAGTTGATCCTTTTTCGACATAGGGCCTCTATTCCATATTCGCATTCTGCCAACATTAGGGCTCCAATCCCCGAGTTGACTTTTTTTAGACATAGGCCCTCCATTCGCTAATCGCCTTTTTGTCAAAATTAGTGTTCCAATCCCTGAGTTGCGCCTTTTTATATATAGGGCCTCCATTCCCTAGTCGTCTTTTGCCAACATTAGGGCTCCAATCCCTGAGTTGAGGCTTTTTAGACATAGGGTCTCCATTACCTAGTCGCATTTTGCCAACATTATGGCCCCAATCCCTGAGTTGAGCCTTTTTCGACATAGGGCCTCTATTCCCTAGTCGCCTTTTGCCAACATTAGGGCTCCAATCCCTGAGTTGAGCTTTTTAGACTTAGGGCCTCCATTCCCTAGTTGCATTTTGCCAACATTAGAGCCCCACTCCCTTAGTTGGGCCTTCTTCGACATTGGGCCTCCATTTCCTAGTCGTCTTTTGCCAACATTAGGGCTCCAATCCCTGAGTTGAGCTTTTTAGACTTAGGGCCTCCATTCCCTAGTTGCATTTTGCCAACATTAGAGCCCCACTCCCTTAGTTGGGCCTTCTTCGACATTGGGCCTCCATTTCCTAGTCGTCTTTTGCCAACATTAGGGCTCCAATCCCTGAGTTGAGCTTTTTAGACTTAGGGCCTCCATTCCCTAGTTGCATTTTGCCAACATTAGAGCCCCACTCCCTTAGTTGGGCCTTCTTCGACATTGGGCCTCCATTTCCTAGTCGTCTTTTGCCAACATTAGGGCTCCAATCCCTGAGTTGAGCTTTTTAGACTTAGGGCCTCCATTCCCTAGTTGCATTTTGCCAACATTAGAGCCCCAATCCCTTAGTTGGGCCTTCTTCGACATTGGGCCTCCATTTCCTAGTCGTCTTTTGCCAACATTAAGGCTCCAATCTTGAGTTGACTATTTTTAGACAAAGGGACTCCATTTCCTTGTCGCTCTTTTGCCAACATTAGGGCTCTAATCCCTGATTGGAGGCTTTTTAGACATAGGGCCTCCATTCCCTAGTCGCATTTTGCTAACATTAGGGCCCCAATCCCTGAGTTGAGCCTTTTTCATCATAGGGCCTCCATTCCCTATTCGCATTCTGCCAACATTAGGGCTCCAATCCCTGAGTTGACTTTTTTTTAGACATAAGGCCTCCATTCGCTAGTCGCCTTTTTGCCAAAATTAGGATTCTAATCCCTAAGTTGTGCCTTTTTAGACATAGGGCCTCCATTCCATACTCGTCTTTTGCCAACATTAGGGATCCAATCCCTGAGTTGATCTTTTTAGACATATGGCCTCAATTACCTTATCGTCTTTTTGCCAATATTAGGGCTCTAATCCCTGAGTTGTACCTTTTTAGACATAGGGCCTCCATTCTCTATTCGCCTTTTCAAAATATTACGACTCCAATCCCTGACTTGAGGCTTTTTAGAGATAGGGTCTCCATTCCCTAGTCGCATTTTGCCAATATTAGGGCGCCAATCCCTGAGTTGAGCCTTTTTCGACATAAGGCCTCTATTCCCTAGTCTCCTTTTGCCAACATTAGGGATCCAATCCCTGGTTTGAGATTTTTAGACTTAGGGCCTCCATTTCCTAGTCGTATTTTCCCAACATTGGGGCCCCAATCCCTGAGTTGAGCGTTTTTCGACATAGGGCCTCCATTCCCTAGTCGCCTTTTGCCAATACTAGGGCTCCAATCCCTGAGTTGACTATTTTTAGACATAGGGACTCCATTTCCTAATCGCCCTTTTGGCAACATTAGGGCTCTAATCCCTGAGTGGAGCCTTTTTAGACATAGGGCCTCCATTCCCCAGTTGCCATTTGCCAACATTAAGGCTCCAATCCCTGAGTTGAGCGTTTTTCGACATAGGGCCTCCATTCCCCAGTTGCCATTTGCCAACATTAAGGCTCCAATCCCTGAGTTGAGCGTTTTTCGACATAGGGCCTCCATTCCCCAGTTGCCATTTGCCAACATTAAGGCTCCAATCCCTGAGTTGAGCGTTTTTCGACATAGGGCCTCCATTCCCCAGTTGCCATTTGCCAACATTAAGGCTCCAATCCCTGAGTTGAGCGTTTTTCGACATAGGGCCTCCATTCCCCAGTTGCCATTTGCCAACATTAAGGCTCCAATCCCTGAGTTGAGCGTTTTTCGACATAGGGCCTCTATTCCCTATGCGCATTCTGCCAACATTAGGGCTCCAATCCCCGAGTTGACTTTTTTTAGACATAGGCCCTCCATTCGCGATTTTTGCCAAAATTAGGGTTCCAATCCCTCAGTTGCGCCTTTTTAGACATAGGGCCTCCATTCCCTAGTCGTCTTTTGCCAACATTAGGGCTCCAATCCCTGAGTTGAGCCTTTTTCGACATAGGGCCTCTATTCCCTAGTCGTCTTTTGCCAACATTAGGGATCCAATCCCAGAGTTGAGCTTTTTAGACTTAGGGCCTCCATTCCCTAGTTGCATTTTGCCAACATTAGAGCCCCAATCCCTGAGTTGAGCCTTCTTCGACATTGGGCCTCCATTCCCTAGTCGTCTTTTGCCAACATTAAGGCTCCAATCCTGAGTTGACTATTTTTAGACAAAGGGACTCCATTTCCTAATCGCTCTTTTGCCTACATTAGGGCTCTAATCCCTGATTGGAGCCTTTTTAGACGTAGGGCCTCCATTCCCCAGTTTCCTTTTGCTAACATTAGGGCTCCAATCCATGATTTGAGCTTTTTAGACATAGGGCCTCCATTCCCTAGTGGCATTTTGCTAACATTAGGGCCCCAATCCCTGAGTTGAGCCTTTTTCAACATAGGGCCTCCATTCCCTATTCGCATTCTACCAACATTAGGGCTCCAATCCCTGAGTTGACTTTTTTTAGACATAGGGCCTCCATTCGCTAGTCACCTTTTTGACAAAATTAGGATTCTAATCCCTAAGTTGCGCCTTTTTAGACATAGGGCCTCCATTCCGTACTCGTCTTTTGCCAACATTAGGGATCCAATCCCTAAGTTGAGCTTTTTAGACACATGGCCTCAATTACCTTATCGTCTTTTTGCCAATATTAGGGCTCTAATCCCTGAGTTGGACCTTTTTAGACATAGGGCCTCCATTCCCTATTCGCATTCTACCAACATTAGGGCTCCAATCCCTGAGTTGGACCTTTTTAGACATAGGGCCTCCATTCCCTATTCGCCTTTTCCAAATATTACGACTCCAATCCCTGACTTGAGGCTTTTTAGACATAGGGTCTCCATTCCCTAGTCGCATTTTGCCAACATTAGGGACCCAATCCCTGAGTTGAGCTTTTTAGACATATGGCCTCAATTACCTTATCATCTTTTTGCCAATATTAGGGCTCTAATCCCTGACTTGAGGCTTTTTAGAGATAGGGTCTCCATTCCATAGTCGCATTTTGCCAATATTAGGGCTCCAATCCCTAGTTTGAGATTTTTAGACTTAGGGCCTCCATTTCCTAGTCGCATTTTGCCAATATTAGGGCCCCAATCCCTGGGTTGAGCATTTTTCGACATAGGGCCTCCATTCCCTAGTCACCTTTTGCCAATATTAGGGCTCCAATCCCTGAGTTGACTATTTTTAGACATAGGGACTCCATTTCCTAATTGCCCTTTTGGCAACATTGGGGCTCTAATCCTTGAGTGGGGCCTTTTTAGACATAGGGCCTCCATTCCCCAGTTACCATTTGCCAACATTAAGGCTCCAATACATGAGTTGAGATTTTTAGACGTAGGGCCTCTATTACCTAGTTGCATTTTGCTAACATTAGGGACCCAATCCCTGAGTTGATCCTTTTTCGACATAGGGCCTCTATTCCATATTCGCATTCTGCCAACATTAGGGCTCCGATCCCCGAGTTGACTTTTTTTAGACATAGGCCCTCCATTCGCTAATCGCCTTTTTGCCAAAATTAGGGTTCCAATCCCTGAGTTGCGCCTTTTTATACATAGGGCCTCCATTCCCTAGTCGTCTTTTGCCAACATTAGGGCTCCAATCCCTGAGTTGAGGCTTTTTAGACATAGGGCCTCCATTCCCTAGTCGTCTTTTGCCAACATTAAGGCGCCAATCCTGAGTTGACGATTTTTAGACAAAGGGACTCCATTTCCTGGTCGCTCTTTTGCCAACATTAGGGCTCCAATCCCTGAGTTGAGGCTTTTTAGACATAGGGCCTCCATTCTCTAGTCACCTTTTGCCAAAATTAGGGTTCCAATCCCTGAGTTGCGCCTTTTTATACATCGGGCCTCCATTCCCTAGTCGTCTTTTGCCAACATTAAGGCGCCAATCCTGAGTTGACGATTTTTAGACAAAGGGACTCCATTTCCTGGTCGCTCTTTTGCCAACATTAGGGCTCCAATCCCTGAGTTGAGGCTTTTTAGACATAGGGCCTCCATTCTCTAGTCACCTTTTGCCAAAATTAGGGTTCCAATCCCTGAGTTGCGCCTTTTTATACATCGGGCCTCCATTCCCTAGTCGTCTTTTGCCAACATTAAGGCTCCAATCCTGAGTTGACTATTTTTAGACAAAGGGACTCCATTTCCTTGTCGCTCTTTTGCCAACATTAGGGCTCTAATCCCTGATTGGAGCCTTTTTAGACATAGGGCCTCCATTCCCTAGTCGCATTTTGCTAACATTAGGGCCCCAATCCCTGAGTTGAGCCTTTTTCAACATAGGGCCTCCATTCCCTATTCGCATTCTGCCAACATTAGGGCTCCAATCCCTGAGTTGACTTTTTTTTAGACATAAGTCCTCCATTCGCTAGTCGCCTTTTTGCCAAAATTAGGATTCTAATCCCTAAGTTGCGCCTTTTTAGACATAGGGCCTCCATTCCGTACTCGTCTTTTGCCAACATTAGGGATCCAATCCCTGAGTTGATCTTTTTAGACATATGGCCTCAATTACCTTATCGTCTTTTTGCTAATATTAGGGCTCTAATCCCTGAGTTGTACCTTTTTAGACATAGGGCCTCCATTCCCTATTCGCATATTAAAAATATTACGACTCCAATCCCTGACTTGAGGCTTTTTAGAGATAGGGTCTCCATTCCCTAGTCGCATTTTGCCAACATTAGGGCCCCAATCCCTGAGTTGAGCCTTTTTCGACATAAGGCCTCTATTCCCTAGTCTCCTTTTGCCAACATTAGGGATCCAATCCCTGGTTTGAGATTTTTAGACTTAGGGCCACCATTTCCTAGTCGTATTTTGCCAACATTAGGGCCCCAATCCCTGAGTTGAGCGCTTTTCGACATAGGGCCTCCATTCCCTAGTCGCCTTTTGCTAATACTAGGGCTCCAATCCCTGAGTTGACTATTTTTAGACATAGGAACTCCATTTCCTAATCGCCCTTTTGGCAACATTAGGGCTCTAATCCCTGAGTGGAGCCTTTTTAGACATAGGGCCTCCATTCCCCAGTTGCCATTTGCCAACATTAAGGCTCTAATCCATGAGTTGAGATTTTTAGACGTAGGGCCTCTATTACCTAGTTGCATTTTGCTAACAGTAGGGCCCCAATCCCTGAGTTGATCCTTTTTCGACATAGGGCCTCTATTCCCTATTCGCATTCTGCCAACATTAGGGTTCCAATCCCCGAGTTGACTTTTTTTACACATAGGCCCTCCATTTGCTAATCGCCTTTTTGCCAAAATTAGGGTTCCAATCCCTCAGTTGCGCCTTTTTAGACATAGGGCCTCCAATCCCTAGTCGTCTTTTTCCAACATTAGGGCTCCAATCCCTGAGTTGAGGCTTTTTAGACATAGGGTCTCCATTACCTAGTCGCATTTTGCCAACATTATGGCCCCAATCCCTGAGTTGAGCCTTTTTCGACATAGGGCCTCTATTCCCTAGTCGTCTTTTGCCAACATTAGGGATCCAATCCCTGAGTTGAGCTTTTTAGACTTAGGGCCTCCATTCCCTA